>CAUYON010048690.1:0-14091 GCA_963573935.1 Arctocebus calabarensis
TATACCCAGAAGACCAAAAATCACACTACAACAAAGACATCTGTACCAAAATGTTTATGTCAGCCCAATTCAAAATTGCTAAGTCATGGAAGAAGCCCAAGTGCCCATCAACCCACGAATGGATTAATAAACTTTGGTACATGTACACCATGGAATATTACGCAGCCTTAAAGAAAGATGGAGATTTTACCTCTTTCGTGCTTACATGGATGGAGCTGGAACATATTCTTCTTAGCAAAGTATCTCAAGAATGGAAGAAAAAATATCCAGTGTACTCAGCCCTACTATGAAGCTAATTTAAAGGTTCCATATTAAGACTATAACCCAACTATAGCACAAGAATACAGGAAGGAGGGAAGGGGGAAGGTTGGGATTGAGGGAGGGTAATTGGTGGGGCCACACCTATAGCGCATCTTAGAAGGGTACAGGTGGAACTTACTAAATGCAGTACACAAATGTCTTCATATAATATCTAAGAAAATGCTTGAAGGCTATGTTAAACAGTCTGATGAAAACATTTCCAATCGTAATAAATTAAATAAATAAATAAATAAATAAAATAAAATAAAATAAAATGTCAATCCAAAACTTGTATTTCTGTTTGTTAATCTATCCTTATTATTAGTTTCTTCGTTACATACGATGTGTCGGTACTTTGTTTTCATAAAGACCTGAAAGGATCCAGTAAAATTTTTAAAATTTCACCTGGATATTCATAGTTAGGAAGGTCTAAAATGATTCACAGTTGTTGTGCCTAACATTTGATAGCTTTATTTTGCAGCATATTTGCTGTTTCTTAGAATTTCCATGTGAAAAAGGTGTACCATTTCTTGTGTATTATTACAGACATTGCTGTTATTTGAGCAAATGTTTGAAATACATAAAACAAGGATTACAATTCCAAATTCTTACAGGGGCTGAGAAGGTATCTTAAATAGTGAAGAGTGATTGCTGCAGGGAAATTGGATAAAGGAATGAAGTGCTAGGCGCCTGCATCTATTTAAAAGAAACAGTTACTACCCAGTTCTGGTCAATATTTGTATGGGAATAGAAATGGAATGCAGGCCCACTTAAGCCACATGTTCAGAATCTTCAAGAGAAGCCAGATATTCTCGTTTAATATGAAATCAGTTGTTTTTTTTTTTTTTTTTTTTTTTAGAGAGAGACAGAGTCTCACTTTATCGCTGTGGCATCACAGCTCACAGCAACCTCCAGCTCTTGGGCTTAGGCGATTCTCTTGCCTCAGCCTCCCGTGTAGCTGGGACTACAGGCGTCCGCCACAGTGCCCGGCTATTTTTTTGTTGCAGTTTGGCTGGGGCCGGGTTCAAACCCAGCACCCTCTGTACAAGGGGCTGGCGCCCCACTCACTGTGCCACAGGCGCTGCCCCCTGAAATCAGTTAACTTGTAAATGTTGGCAACTAATTCATGTTTTAAACATTGCATAGACCAAACCAAACAAATCTGTGAAATGGATTTGTCCTCTGAGTTGCTGTTTGTGTTAAAAAAAACCAAAACACTTGTTAAATCTACTAAGGGTAGAATATAAATATCTTCACTCCATTTTCTTAGTTATTGTGTTAAGGCTATGCTAACCAGTTTGATGAAAGTAGTTCAAAATGTATATAAAACCAGCACATTGTACCTCAAAATTACATTAATGTACACAGCTTTGATTTAAACACACACACACACACAAACAAACAAAAACCTGATTCAGTAGCAATTTGCAAAGACATAACAGTAGGGTTTAAGTTAGTGTTTTATCTTAGTATTTTTTGAAGTTAAATTCATACATAGGCTAAAAACAGGAACATAAGTTTAATCCGTTTAACAGGTTACAGTTAAAGGAAAGGAAAAGAAACCAGTATTAGTTGAGTATTAGTTTAGGAAAACATGATTGCGGCATTTCCAATGAAAGAAGTCAAAAATGAAGTTGACCAGGAGGAGTTTAGCTAGCAATTAACTGAAATAGGAATAAATTGAGCTCTAGAGTAATGGAAGCTTAAAAAAAAAATAGCTGTTTATTGACACTAGTGCTTTGAGCTGACTGTGAAATAATCATTACAGTATATTACTATGTGAAGAGAGGCAGAGTAATTAGCAAGTATTTACATATCAATTACTACGCCTTAAAATAAACTTATTTTAAGTTTGCTCTTATTATATATTATTCTATCATGAAATTAAATTTCTGTAAATGTTTGTTTGCTTAGAAGGAAAAACTTTTGCTGAAGTATTTAACTTTTTATTTTTAATTCCTCCTAGGTCAGTCATATTATTTGTTACACACATAAGACACTACATTTGTTAAACTATTTGTTGTAGAAAAATGTTTGTTTTCACTTTAAAGTTTAAACTATGTTTACCATACTAGGTTGACTTTACTCACAAACAATTTGGATGATTAATTCACTGTGACATCTCTGATCTAGCTTTAATTAACCTGTATAAAGATATTGTGAATTTTTTTTAATTAGAAGCAGAGTTAACATTATATTTTTTCCTTTTAAGTAAATGTTAACAAAATATAACAGATTTTACAAAGTACTTTCTAAAACACAATGCTTTTCTCTATTTGTCACTACATCTGAAAGTTTGATATATACTTAACATGTGATGAAATAATTAAAAAGTAAATAGGATCTTGACTATTCTAATAAGAATATGGTGTCAAGCTGTTGGGATGACAACACTAAACTGTCTACTAGTAAACTCTTTCTTAAATATCATGTTTAATTCTGACAATAAATTGAAAGAGAAACAAATACTAAAAATGCATTTCTAGTGACCTTTTCCCCCTCCCTCCCTTTCTTCCTTCCTCTCTCTCCCATTCAGTCACCTTTCTCTATCTCTCTCTTTCTTTCCTTTACAGTATCCCTTTTGAAAAATCCAAACTATCTTTCCTACCAGGATAAATTAAAACATTAAGCCAGCTCTAGCTAGAATATAGGACCCTTTTAGATTTGTCTTTCGCCACCTTTAATATATATATGATTTCAACAAGATACTTAATATCTCTATGCTGTAGCTTCCTCATCTATAAAGCAAGAATTAATAGGTTTTGATCATAAAATTATTGTAAGAATTAAATGAAATTATATATATATATTCATATGCATACATAGGTACATATAGATAGATGATAAAAGATAAACAGATCTGCAAATTTCCTGTCTTATAATTAACGTTCAAAATACAGTAACTGCAGAATACAAATGTCTTCATACAATAACTAAGAAAATGCCATGAAGGCTATGTTAAACACTTTGATGAAAATATTTCAGATTGCATATGAAACCAGCACAATGTACCCCTTGATTCCACTAATGTACACAGTTATGATTGAATAAAAAAAATAACTATTTATATTATTATTGCTTTTAATTTCATGTGCTATTATCATTAAATTGTTATTATAAACTATAGGTAGATAATTGGAGCTTCCAATAGTTGTTAGATTTTTTTACGAAGAAGACTGTCTTAGAAAATTTGCCAGTTAAGTTACTGCATTGAATATACTTGAAAATAAATATTGGAATTGATTGACTAGACTCATTTAGGTACTCAATAAAGAATTGTAAATATTAATTCTAAAAGGCTGAAGGGCTTTTTAAATGTTATTACACAGAGAGGCCGGTCCGGAGACTCTTGTTATTCATCTGGTGATAGTGACAGTGGTAACATTTCCTGGTCACTGTGAGATTGTGGGCTTAAGACATTTTTCTTTCCTGGATTTATGTTCATTGCTGATGTTCTTTAATGAAGCCTTCATAAAATCATAGCTATCAAAACAGTGACATACTACTAAACAGATACTTTGAGAAAGCACTGGGCACGATTTTAAGTTAACAATGGAGTTTTTGGTATCATTCTCTGCATAATTTAACACAAATGTGTTGAGGGACTTAATGCACACAGTTGCAGACTTACAGTTATAGAACCACATACACATGGACAACCCTATGCAGCTCTTGGGAATCAGTTTTAGCAAACATCTTCGAGATTAGTTGAAAGATTATTTCAGGTAGAATAAAAGGCTGCAACATATTACATTCCATCACTTAATTCGCCTTTGTGAATTCCCTAAATTGTAGTCTCCCTTTTGTTCCATTTCCCTTGGCTTTCCTATGTAAGCTGATGACCTATATACTTTCGAATGATTTTGACCCGTTTAGATTTGCCAGTCAATGGGGGTGTACAGAATTGATCTCCACCATGTTCTTCACCTCCCAGAAATGCTGGCAGGGATCTTTCTTTTTTATTTTCTTTCCTTGTAATATGGTTATTGAACTCTTGCTGCCTTTTCTACTAACAGGTATTACAAATTTGAAACCGGCATTCACAAGGGCTTTCTCCTTTGCAGATGAGACCATCAGACCGAATATGGAGACCTCTTCCAGTGGAGTCACAAGACACCAAAACATAGGTATTTATCAAGTCAAAATGATTTTATATTTTAATAAATATTTTCAAGCATGCAACAATTTCATTAAAGTTGTATTAAATTATTCAAGGATTTTAATTTAAAATGCTATATGACATTGACTAATTGAATGATCATCGTAGAAAAATGTAATCTAACAAATTAAAGCTCTTTTCTTGTGGGAAACCTGAAAGAACTGTAATTAGAAGATTAGAAGTTATGTTTTTTGAAGCAGGGGATGCAATGGATAATAGTGTAATTATTAACTAAAATGAAAAGAACAAGATTCTTGCCTCTACTTTCATTTTATTCTGCACTTCCCTTTCTCAGCGCCATTGTTATTAGAGAAGGGCACAAAAAAAGCAAACAAAAAGATGGTGAGATCCAAATATTCTCTCTCTCTCTCTCTCTCTCTCTCTATATATATATATATATATATATATATAAAATCTTGTATATATATACAAAATCTGATCCAAATATACATCCATATATGTATATTTGGATCAGATTTTGTATTGAAGAACAACATGGGAAGTTTATAGGGCAGTGCTTCTAAGACCGCTATGAAAAAATACCAGTTTGTTATTTTTTTTATGACCTCATAGTCATAAACTGATTCTTTTGGAAATAAATTAATTTACCAAGAAAAGTGATCACACACAGATGTCACGATGATGTCAAATTGCTATGAAAGTTTCTAAATAGTCATTCTTAATTTTCCAATGCAGCTCATTTTAGGTATGCAATAAACAATTCTTAGATTGTCAGAAGGGAGTGGACCATGTTTGGGTAAGAAATATGTATATGGGAGAAATTAATTGATTCTAGTGATGAAGAGTTCATGTTCCATAATTCATTTAAAAAAAGAAAAGAAAACCCTCTTTGGAAGGGGGAAAACCCCTTTTCTATCACAAAAAGAATAAACAAACTGATATTCACACATGCAAGGAGTACATCATGAAAAGGAATAATATTTTATTACTCACAAAAATATGTGTCGTAAACCTACAAAAGTGATTTCTTGGGTCTCATACATTTTGTAGTAGGGCAAATAATCCTGGAGAGGATAAAATAGTTTTCTGAATTTGAATCCAGATTTTTGGTAATTCATCAGACCCCTGGGTGCTTTTCTATTCCTCGCTCCACTGACTGCTAACTTGCAGAGAATAGTCACCCATGAACTGATTATAGTGTCCGCATTGTACTGTAAAATTTCTGTCAGCTTCCCCCCAGCACTTCCACCCTCTGCCACACAAAGTTAAAGGATTAACTGGCATTCTGAGGAAATCTTACTTTTTGAAAAAATTGATCGTTTCCAGTATTCAAACCAAGCCAATGCTAATCAAAGTCTCCTTCAATTCAAGTGCTAAAAAACAAAGACAAATTATTGAAGCATTTTTCCCCTTGACTGTAAGACTCTTCCTTGTCTGAATGTACATGCTAATATCAATGAGTTTTCTTTTATTTATTTATTTATTTTTTAGTTCATAGTCATTCTTATTTTTAAAAAACATGAATTCAGGACTGAGCATTTTCAAAAGACATTTGCTTCTGATAGCATACTATGTGATTTCTGAAAAAGAAGGATAAAATATGCATTTAAAATATAAAATGTGTTGAAAAGATTCTTAGGGGTTGTTGTAATGAAATATTTCTTGTAGTTGGTGCCAGAAAAGGAACTATTCTCCTGTTAAAATAAAATCAAGAATAAAGGCGTGTCAAGATGTAAATCTCCTGTAGAGTAGCAGCATTTAAATAAGTAAGAAAACTAGTGACCTAATCAATAGGTTCCTAGGATTATGCATTGTGTTGGTTCATTCATTTTAATGCAGTGCAAGGCAGTACATGTAGAAAAAAGAACACAGGGAATTTACAGGAAGGGGAACTCTTAGATCTAACCAGGAGATTTGCTTTAAATTGTCAGTGGCATTCCCTTGATAATGATGAATTTTTTTGACCTAGTTAAAAAACATGCAAACAGAATTAGTGAATATTGAGTATTAGAAGAAGAAGATAGTATATTTCTGAATAATTATTCCATGCCTTGGGTGTGTTAGAAAGCAGTTCTGGGAGGGACAAGAGACTTTACCCTTTAAGAACAGTATTCTGTCAACAATGCATTGATTAAAGTGACACATTGTCACTACACACTTACTTAAGAAATAAAGTGTCACACGTATGCATAAAATTCAAGTTAAAGAAAGTAGGGAAGTATCTACTACAGTAAAAAAGTTCTAATTTTCCTTTAAATTCCATATGGGTAGTTTTAAATACGACTGATGTCAAGGAGCCCAAACTGTTTTCCTAAAAATTTTTCTTAGTTCAATAGTTCTTCATTGAGACAGAGCTTGGTTTCCTCCCTTCCTCCTCCCCCCTTCTCGTTCCTTCCTTCTTTCCCCTTCATTGAGAACCTAGTAATTGACAGCATTCGCAGTGGACTTTTTGTAGGGATCAAGATGAGTATTCTTGATCTAGAAGCCCCCTGCCCCAGGGATCAAATTATGTTGTCGGCTTCACTCTACAAATAAATAAGTGTTTTTCTTTGGCCTAGAAAGAAGTAAATGGGAAATTAGCCCATTATCCTATCCTTAAATTCAGGGTGCAATGAATTTGTTGAACTCAGTCTTAAAACCAGACACACTGAACATCTATTAATTATTTGTGAGAAATGATTTTTCTTAGAACAAATACATCAACACTAGAAATCAAAGTTTACATTAAGAGTCATATTGAGAGATTATATGTTTTCCAATGATGTTGTCTTTGCTCAAAATATATTTGTCATTCTTCTTAGAAAATAGCCTTAACAACTTAATACTTAAATATTTTGAAGTATTTTAAATCATTTTTTTTTCATTTTTTGAAAGCAAGCTAAAATTATCCAGACAGAGCTAAAGGTGAGTGATTTAGAATACATGTAATGTGGTATGGTTAAAAATAAAAGTAAGATTATTTGCTATAAAACTTTTATTAAGCTCATAAATAGGTCACAGAGGCAATTGCACAAGAGACATTTCATAAATGTATGATATAATGGCAACAAAATATGAAAATATCTATAACCTCCATGACCTATGATAGTTATTTTTCTAAAGTACATCCTATATTTGCTCATATAAATTAAATATAAGGATTATTTAATCCCCCATTAATTTAGAGTTATATAGACAAACATACATAAAGCTTACAGGTATCATCACAGGTGTTATAAAATAGAAACTTCCACCACTTATTTTGAAGTTTCAAGAAGATTCTGATTTGCCATGAAACTGCATGGCCCCAAACCAACCAGATACAACTTAAGGGAATTTAGGGCTCTGGTGAAAATGACCACATTAGGACTATTCTGTCAGTGAGATTTCCCACCCATATTCAAGAATACACAATAGCTAACGCTCAAATAAAAGGATTGGAGGCTTTTAGTAGAAATTTAAATATTAAATGATAACTGCAACCTGCATGACTAACACTAAGTTTCTGTTCTGCTGGGGTGTCACAGAATTAAAAATTAGTTATAAATTGCCTTTTTCCATTACCAGGTAGTCTCCCATAGTATTTAAAAATCTCCCTGAAGAATTTTGAGATGTGTTGCTAAAATTACTATACTCTTTTTAAGAAAATATATTAAAGCAAGGTGGAGCCTGTGGCTCAGTGAGTAGGGCACCAGCCCCATATACCAAGGGTGCCCGGGTTCAAACCCAGTCCTAGCCAAAACTGCAAAAAAAAAGTAGCTGGATGTTGTGGCGGGTGCCTGTAGTCCTAGCTACTAGGAAGGCTGAGTCAAGAGAATCGCCTAACCTCAAGAGCTGGAAGTTACTGTGATGTGTGATGCTACAGCACTCTAAAAAAAAAAAAAAAGGAAATATATTAAAGAATAAATTTAGATTAAATATTTCTATATTTCAAAAAATTAAATAGAAAAATAGTCTGAAATCTTAGGGTAGTTGTGTGGTCTCAAATACAAAATAATGTCAGAGCAAAGAATAATTCTATTATTTGCAAACACAATTAGAGTATAGTTAAAAGTTCAACTTTACTTCTCAGAATAGTAGATTTGTAGTTATGTTGGTAATTGCAGTATAGTTAGTATATCTCATGCTTTAATAAAATTAAATTCTTTGCTACTAGACTAAGGTTTGTGTACAGATCAGTACCTACACGTGCTAAATGCAAAGGTACAAGGGGTGAAGAATATATTTATAATGGCCAGGCTCGGGGGCTCATGGAGACTAAGACAGATAGATTGCTTGCACTCAGGAGTTTAAGACCAGCCTGAGTGAGAGTGAAACTTCATCTCTCCTAGAAATAGAAAAACTAGCCAGGCATAATAGCACATGCTATATAGTACTTGGGTACTTGGGGAGGCTGAGGCAAGAGGATTGCTCAAGCCTTGTTGTGAGCTATGATTGTGCACAACACTCTACTGAGGCTGACAGAGTAAGACTCTGTCTTAAAAAAACACCAAAACAAGCCTCTCTCACCCCTGACAAACACAACATAGTTGTACCATGGCCAATAGCTAATTGATATGTTTTAAAAAGAATCCACATTTGATTACATGGAGATTTAAAGTTCAGCGTAAGCCAAATTCATTAAGATCCATGTACCCCAGATTTACTTTGGACCAACTATCATTGAGAGGTCTGGAAAAGAGAAGAAACCAGCAAAAGAAATTAAGAAGAGCATCCAGGGAGAGAGGAAGAAACCCAGAAGAGAGTGGTGCGCTGGAAGTCAAGGATGAAAGTGCCAACAAGAATGAAATATAGTTTTCATGAAATTCTGCTGATGGTAATATGTGAGACAGGATAATGGATTAAATATTGTGGAGAGATGGTGATCTTGATGAGAAAGTTTTAAAAAAGCTGAGCTAGGTAAGCTGGTTGCTGTGAGTTCAAGAGAGTATAGGAGATCATTAATTTTTTTGATGAGTCTTTCTGTAAAACAGAAATAATGCACTAGTAGCTACCGAGGAAAGTGGAGTCATTAGGAAGTTATTTTAAGGTGGGAGGAATAATAGCATCTTTATGTGATAATGGGCAAAATGATATAAATTTCAAAAAGTTAAAAAGAAAGTTAATCTCATACCAATATATGGGTGGCCATAAAGTTCGTGGGCATATAAAATTTATGGCCAACCTGTATAAAGATACTGAATTCTTAATTCAACATATTAATGAAAGAACCAGTGGCATGGTAAAGAAGATTCAGATAAAGGAGTTTGTAAATTAGGAGGAGGAAACAAGATTGCAAAATTATATACAAACTGATTAATATTTTATAAAAATTAAATTACAATCTTTTGGATCACTATTTTTCCAAAAAATAATTTGTATGTTTCCAGGTGAAAAAAATTTCAATTTATCAATCCATAAGTTAACATCTCTCTTTATAGGTCTGGGGATGCAACAAATGTAAATCGTAAATAAAGAAAAAAATTACATGCCTAGAGTATATTGATTTTATAATGTATTTTAAAATGGACTAAAGAATAGATCAATTCATGGATTAAAGGTGGGAGTTGGGAGAATTGGTATGTCAGAAAACAAGTACAACAAATCCTAATTGTAGAATATTTCTCATGAGTATATAGTTGTTCAAGTAAAATTCCTTTAATTCTCAATATATTTAATACATTTTAGATACTTTTTTTAGGAAAAATATCAAGGGGTTGACAGAAAATACCAAGGATTACATAATTTTCATGCCAGATTGTTAGAAATGCTCTAATATGACTTCCGAAAAGCACAAAGTAATTTTTTTGCCTTATCTCCAACTTTGGATTTTTTTTTTCCCCTTAACAGACAGAAATGATAATGTAGAGCAAAGAGGGGAAAATGGCTGGACCAAAGGCCTAGGGTACGCAACGGGAAGGGATTCTATGTACAAATAAGCCAGGACTGTAGGCCTTTCAGAGAATTCCAGGAAGGCCGAGCATCTGACAGTTGTGAAGATAGTTCAGGACACATAGTAGTGTTTAAGGACAGTCTCTTCTGGATGCTTCTGTTAAAAGGATTGAGATTTGAAAGAAGAATATCTAACCTAGGCAGATAGGAACATGGGAGAACACAGGCTGTGTGGAATCTCCACCTCTGTTTAATTTTGCATGTGCAGGGGTAGATGTGGTATAGGCAGCAGACTGTATTTAACCAAGATACATTTTTTTTTTCTGGTGAATATGATTGAGTGAAATTGTCTTTTTGGTTCAAAGTGAACAGACTTTACGATGGTAAGTTTTACAAAATTATTAATAATAAGAAATAAAAGAATCTTTACATAGAAAGAAGTTAATTCAAGCCAAAATTGGGTTGCATGAGTGGAGTAATTCATCTTTCCATTTCAATTATTCAATCTAAATTTTAGAAGAGATTTTTTGCTTTGTAAAATTAAATAACAGTTTTTGTGCTTAAGGATACATGCTTTGGACATAGTTCATGCATTTCACTAATGATGCTGATGTTTCTTTTCCTTTGGCAATAGTAGAACACATTCATAAGCTTAGTTTAGCAAACAAAATATAGATAGTTATGTATTGTTTTGGAGATACAATCACAAACATATCTACAGAGCTCTCATAATTGAAATCACATGTATAAACCCTTAAAATTTAGCCTATAAGTCAGACTAGAAATATCCATAATAGAATTTCCTACTTAGTTATCAGAATATGTTTCAGGAAACTTTGCATTTTAAGTGACTTTCTTTTTAAAGCTTTGATTAGCTTTTAATTTAAATCTGAGAAATTATCACTTGTTGCACTTTTTCCTAAAAAATCAGCCTACATTATAATGTTAACTCACATCCAAACTTTCTGTTCTTAAATACACGCATTTAACTTCTCATCTTTTTAAAAAATCACCTCATGCAAATTTAATGAAAAACTAATTATGGTTTTCCACCAGTGTACTTACACAAATAGTAATTGTATTGGTCTCTCTTCTGTTTCTTTGAAAAGTTGTGTTCCTCCCATGAATAATTACCTACACAATAATTAACTGTTGCTGATATGGTCTAATCATCCCCCTTGTACAGAAAACCATCACATTCTGTCTTCTTGGAAATCTATCTCCATCATGTTGGATAAGTTTACTGTCCATCACACAACTGGCCTCAATCCCTGCTCAATTACCCAAGAACATAGTACTATATTAAAAGATAAATAAGGTTTAATTTTAATCACTGACAGCCTGAGAGCCCATGTTCCATTATAGATTAAAAGAACCAATTATTTTTAAAAATAAAGCTCTAATGAAAAATCTAATAAATATATGGACAGCATGGCTCTATGCAGTCTAAGCCGTGCTCTTAAGAGAAGTTTATAAACCATTTAGACCATTCTAAACATTGCCACTGCTTTTTCATGAAAACAAGTCTCTTCATCTGAGGAATTATGGAATCATTGCAGTTATTTGCAGTTCTTACTCTGACACACTCTAGAGCTGAACTGCTATTTGGATATGTAGAAAATTCTGTATGGTGGTAACTTGGGCTTTGCCGGGATTATGGCAGAAATGTGGTAAGGGACTTCCTCGCAGAAGTTCTTGAGAGGGATCAGAGAACATTGGTGGGCAGAGGCAAGAACAAGAAGGAAATTTGCCCAAGCAAAAGTTTTCCACTCACGGGCTTATGGGCCTCTTGCAAATGGTCACCAGTGAACATACGTGAGTATGCTTGAACTTTTTGTTGTTGTGGCTGAGAAAGAGCCTCAAGCTGTCACCCTGGAGAGAGTGCTGGGGCATCACAGCTCACAGCAACCTCCAACTCCTGGGCTCAAGCGAGTCTCTTGCCTCCACCTCCCAAGCAGCTGGGACTACAGGCGCCCGCCACGGCGCCCGGCGATTTGTTGTTGTCGTTGTTGTTGTTGCAGCCGTCGTTGTTGTTTGGCGGGCTGGGCTGGATTTGAACCCACCAGCTCAGGTGTACGTGGCTGGTGCCTTAGCCCCTTGAGTCACAGGCACCAAGCCAGTATGCTTGAATTTCAAAAGAACATTGGATCTCCTTGACCTCTGAGAGTCCAAGACAATCAAATCTCTGTCATCTGAAGCACAAAAGGTTCCATTTTCTGAAATGACAACTTCCCTACAGAACTCAGTCCTGAAGGATCCCTTCACCACACGCAAGATACCTGCAACGTAGGACACTCCCACAGTGAGAAGTGAGCTAGGACTCTAATCGCAAGATAAAAATCAGGTAGAAGAATCACAATGTCGAGTGAAACAGGGCAGCTGTGTTAGGAGGATGAACAAGAAGTTAAGGGTGGCGAGCAGGAACCAGACCGTAGTTGGAAACTGTTACCTGGTGGGGGGAACGTACTCAGTAAAAAGTTCCCAGGGACCTGTGCCTGACCACGAGCTCATTACCATCTAATTAGCATAGCCTGGGTAGAGCTCCAGGAAAGATTCTCAACAAGACACATGCAAAGAAAAAAATTATATAACTGCCCAGCTTTGTAACCCTAACCTGTCAATCACCCGTAGGGCAAGAAACAACAACCAATCCTGCCGGAAGAAAGGGGGACAACCAATGAGCTTAGAAAAGGGAGCCTGAGCTCCCACTGCCCAGGCTTTCTCCACTGGTGGAGACTGACCCTGTTCCTGTCTTAGTGGAACATGTTTTCATTTTAGGTCACTGTGTAGCTTCCTTCTTTTTCCAGTGATACGTTGTGTGTGTTTGCTGTGCATCTGTGGTAACGCTGCCATTGCCTCAACTTGGTCCAAGTACTCATTGTTGAGACTGGGAATGGGGGGTGGGGCGGGGAACATCCAGACAGAGCCTGCAGCTGCTAGAGTGCTGGAACAGCAACAGAAACACCTAATAACAGCATCTCTCTCTCTCTTTTCACACACACACAAACATTTATTTATTTATTTATCTATTTATTTATTTGTTTGTTTATTTATTTCTCATACCGGGTGGCCATAAAGTGCACACTACTTTGAATTGCACACGACCTTTATGCCACTCTGTGTGTGTATTTTTGTGTGTGTGCCTTTGTATGAAGGTTCTTTAGAAAATTAAAACGCAACTCACACACGCAGACACACACACCTCCTCAATCCTCCACCTCATCTCCCTTTCTGCTTTTAACTTTTTTAATCATCTGTATTCAGGTATAAATAATATGAAATAAACTGCATATATTTAAAGTATACAATTTATATACATTAGCTAATCCATCACCATAACCAAAGAAATTAACATCTCCGAACGTTTCCGCATGTCCTAATAATGTCTACGTCCTCCTCTTCCCAAACCCTTCTCCCCTCCGATTTCCGTTCTCACACAACCAAGGCTCTGTTTTCTTCCAATTGTAGAATCCATAGAATCGAGAGATTAGCTTGAATTTGCTAGACTTTTTAATGACTGTAATCATACATTATGTGCTCTCTGTTTCGTAGATTTTTTTTTTTTTTTTTTTTTTTTGAGACAGAGCCTCAAGCTATTACCCTGGGTAGAGTGTCGTGGCATTACAGCTCACAGCAACCTCCAATTCCTGGGCTCAAGCGAGTCTCCTGCCTTCGCCTCCCAAGTAGCTGGGACGACAGGCGCCTGCCACAACGTCCAGTCATTTTTTGGTTGCAGCCGTCATTGTTGTTTGGCAGGCCCGGGCTGGATTCGAACCCGTCAACTCAGGTGTACGTGGCTGGCGCCTTAGCCTGTTGAGCCA
>CAUYON010048691.1:0-49907 GCA_963573935.1 Arctocebus calabarensis
CCTCCTCATCATCAATGATTCATTGTCTCTACTTCTGTCTTACCTTTCCATCATTTTATTTCTAATAGCATTTTTTCCTAATAATGAACAGAATTTATATTTTCAAAAATTCTAGAAAATATAGACAAGCCCAGAAAAAGAAATTTAAAATCCCTGCAATTTCAGAATCTGGATAACACTTTTGAATATGACTCTGCAGCTTCCCCGTATCCTTTTTTTCACTTCATAATTTAATGAGGACATTTTCCCAGATGCTAATTGTTCTTCGGCATGATCTTAAATGGTTGAAAATCATTGTATAAAAATTGTACTTTGTAAAATTTGTATTTTATAAAATTATTGTATGAAATTTGTCGGCTACGAAAGTAGTGTCCAGTTTTTCCTTGATACAAGTAACACTGTGGGTTAGGAGATTATTGCCATTCAGAAAGTCATGCTGGAGGCTTAGGCCAGGTGGACGCAGCGGGTGGTGAGAAGCAGCAGGGCTGGGACTAACTGAAGGTAGAGGCAGTGGGATTTACTGATCAGTTGGAGGAAGCATGTGAGGAAAAGAAAGGAGTCAAGGGTAACTCTCATGTTGCAGCCTGAGCAACTAGAAGCATGGACTTGCCAGTTGACTGAGACGGGGAAGGTTGCACATGGGACAGGTTTGAGGGAGAAGAGCAGAAGTTTGGTTTCCAACTATTCTTTTAGACATGCACATGGGGATGTCAAATAGGCAGTTGGAGTATGGAATGAGTATGTATGAGTATGCAATTCCAGAAAGATGTTCTGGCTAGAGATATGAATCAGGATGGTATCACATGAGATTTCCAAAGGACACCAGGAGCTGCAGAACTCAGAACAGCATCTGTCACATCAGTGGAGATCATTCATCTCTTTGCTGCAGGGAAAAGGTGACCCGCATCCCTCTTTCTCCTAAGCCAGTGGCGTGGTGTTATAGTTTGAGCCCGACAATATCAAATGAAATGATGCCTCCCTTAATAATTCCAGAACTGCTATCCTCACTAACAGAAGGGCAAAAAATCACAGGCAGAAAATCACAGGACCCATTCTCAGTGTGGATACAAGAGGCTGAGAGATGCCCTCTTATGAGGCTGATTTCTTTTCAGCCTAAAGGATTGTGCCATGCATGTGAGCCTTTAATCACATCCATGCACCGTGATTAATCCTTCACCACAGCTCGTCCACTTTGTTAAGCTGTGTCTACTTTTGCCATTGTTTTCCTTTGGGTGGAGTTGTGGGGCAGGGACTTGAGAGAACAGATAGCAGGATCCACTTACAATTTTGGCTCGCTCTACTGTGGTCCCCCTGACCATTTATTCAACAACTTCTGTAGAGATGGGCCAGGAAAAATGGGGCCTGAAATGAAGCCAAGTGGCTCCCTGCTGGCCTGGTGCTTCCACCCAGATGAGGACCTGAGGTTCCCAGGTCACCATGTAAAATGCACTCACATGCATGTCAGTGCCTAGATGTTAGGGATTTCAGTGAGCAAAGAAGATACAATGAGAGGTGAGGCTATCAGCAGAATTTAAAAGATGACATTTCCAGTGGCTGTTGCAGAAGAGAATAGCCGTGGATTGCCGAGAACGTAGCAGAGGTATCACCGCTGACTCCCTTCTTCTGGCCCCCACTGGTCTCTTTCTTAGTTTCTCGTGGTTGTGATGTGATCACTTTAGACCCATATTTTACAAAACTCACAGCCACCCTAGTGAGAGCCTGGAGGCTCTGCACCTGAGGCTGCTGCCTTGGTGTGCCTCCTTCCTGGGATCCTCCTCCCCGAGTCACATCTTTCTGATTCAGGTCCTGAGCACTCACATGTCCTTGGACAAGTCATCAGGCCGCTTGAGTCTCAGTTTCCTCATTTTTTAAATGGACCGATGCTATCTCCTTGGAGAATTGTTGAGAGGATTAAGTAAAACAATTTCTATAAAGTACTCATTAGTCACAGGCGCTTAGCTGAGTATCACACACCCCAAACTGACACCCTGACATCAGTCTTGCCTGCCAGCAAGTGGCCAAGTTATTTTTACCTTGCAAGGAGGAGGTGGTTGAGGACCAAAGGCTCAGGAGTCATTTTAGAATTCCTGAATTCCAGGTCAAGCCCTCAGAGGTAGACATAGCTCTTGGCCAGGCTTATCCAAATGATCCCCCAGGAACTGGTGACACACCACACACTGGGGGAGGCTCCTAAGGAGTGATTCTCAATTGGGGTTCTGAAGCCCCCACCGTGCCTTGGATCCCCTCACAGGTGAGAAAGCCAATTAGGACCAATGGGTAAAAATAACTTTGTAATAGCTGAGGATAGCCACTGATAGAGCCACATCTGCAAACAGAACTGGGGGACAGTGTGGGGAGCAGCTCTGAGTCGGGTCCAGGTGTGGAGTGGTGTCCAGCTTGTGCCACGGTGAGATCGCGAGTATTCTGTGTGCCATAGAGCTGTCCTTTGTGGGAACACGAGGCGTGGTGGGAGCGGTCAACAGCTCTGCCACAGGAGCAGGGTGAAGAGGGTGAGCTGGTGATTACCTCCTTTTGGGCTTCAGGTTCTTTATTCAGGCATGGAACAATGAGTGGATATTGAAGATTCCTGGGTAACAGACTCCTAGGGGAATGTAACAAAATCTTTATTCACATACAATTTGTTATGAGTCCATGATGTTCACAGGGAGCAAAAGGGAAACAACTCCTGTTCCTCCCAAATTCACAGAGCTCAAGATCTGACGAAGGAAACAGGCAAACTGTTGCATCAAGGGTGGCAGGTGCTCGGAGAGGGCACGGCGGTGCTAGGGGACACAGGGCACCCTTTGCAAGAATTCAAGGCATGCAACACGTGCTCAGAAGGCACTGCACACAGGTCGGGGCTACTGGAGGCCCTAGGAGGGAAGTCTCCAACATCAGCTCACTACCAGCTCCCTGTTGTTGCTGAGAAGCCAAGTCCTGCAAAGCCCTGTACAGGTCTGCCCCTCGCTTACCCCACCAGCACCATCGTCTCCTGCTCCTCTACCCCTAACACCTGCCCTGGAACTCCTGGGTGGCTACCGCAGCCTGTGTCACGTCTCCCCACCCCCAACTCGCCATACCCTTCTGCCCTGGTCAATCCAGCCCATCCTGCCCCTCCGCCCAGCCAACCCTCCCCTTGGTTCAGTAGACTTCTACCCTCAGCCCTGAAGCTCTCCTGACCCGCCCCTCTCCCTGGGTAGATCAAGTCTCCCTCTTCTGTGCTGAGTACACGAGACACATGACATCTTTCTGTAGCATGGGTTGGACATCACTCCACCTCCACCTGGTTCCCCGTGCCATACCCCCTCCATGCCAGGTCTGGTTTTCAGCTGGCTGTGTCCGTAGAAGGGCTCAGCACAAGATCCTTTGCCCTTTCTTGGGCCTTTTCTTCACAGCTGTAATTAAATAAATGTATAATTAGTTCATTTGCTTGATCTTTCAACCTACGTGTATTAGTGGTTTAACATTCCTCTCTTCTGATAAATAGTAAATCTGACAAAAGCAGAAATCCCATCTGGCTCATGTACCCCTGGGTTTCTGACACAAAGCACAATAACTTGCATATTGTAACAATAATACCTGCAATGGGCAGGATGTTTGAGTCTCCCCTCAAAATTCGTATGTTGAAGTCTTAACCCCAAATGTGATGGTATTAAGGAGAGAGGCCTTTGGGAAGTAATTAGCTGATGAAGGTAGAGCCCTCATGAATGGGATTAGTGCCTTCATTAAAGGGACCCCAGAGGCTCTACCTTTCCACCGTGTGAGGATAAAATGAGGTAACACTTTCATCTTCTAGATCAGGGGTGTCCAGCCTTTTTTCTTTTCTGCCACACATTGGAAGAATAAGAGTTGTCCTGGGCCACACAGTAAATACACAAACACTAACGAAAGCTGATGAGCAACAGAAAAGTCCTGCGCCTACTTTTCCCAACATCCGACACTCTAGACAAGCCAAACAGGCCTCAAATAACCTGCATGCAGCCTATGGGCCACCGGGTAGACACCAGAACCTCACCAAGCTGGCTCCCTGTTTATAAACTACAAAAAGTACTTTGTTGCAGCAGCCTGAGGTGAGCAATAACAATCATAAAACAACAACAGCAAGAACAACAGCTGGATTTTATTAATTCATTCTTTCAATCTTTATGGAAAAGTGCCTTCTATTAACTGCTAGGATCAAATGACCAATGAGGCAGAGCCTGGCTCCGTGTGGTGAAGCTTAGGGTCCCCTGAGGTGCTCGTGGCTCCAGGTACCATCCTAACACTTCTGTCTTATTTAATCCTCATATTTCCTTTTAACGCATGTACTGTCCTTACCACCGTTTCATAGATGGAGCAACTGAGGCACAGTGCAGGCCCTTGCCCCAGGCCACAGAGCAGCGGGATGGCAGAAGCAGGATTCTAGAAAGCCCACCACCGGTCAGCTGACAGAGAGAGGGCCCTCCGTAAACGGTTGCCGAGTGTGTGCAGGAGTGCAGGCGCCCCTTTCCAGGTCTGGTGCCAAGGAGGTTTCCCCCAGCTGCCCCTGCCTTAGCTCAAGACCCCATCCAGTTTGTCAACGCCCCATGTTACCTCTCCTCCCGTCTGGCTTAACCAGGCAAGCCGGGGAGTGCAGGGTCCACTGACTGACTGAGTCTCAGACCTGGAGAAGAATGTTCTTCTGGAAATAGCTCCATGGAGGGAAAGAGGCGACCTGCACAATCACCAGGGGCGTAATGACTCTGCAAATGCCAACTGGGCCTCTCAGGGAAATGCTGCACCCTCTCCGGCGATGCTGAGGCTGGAATCAGCTGTAGCGTGAACCTGCTAATTAGGGCTGTGCTCCATAAGGCAGATTTGTTTAAATGAGCAGGACGGAAACATTTTGAGAGAATAGCTCTTTCTCTCTGGATGAGACTTTTGTTAACTTTTCTCTTAGAGCCAGAGGGCCCTGAGGTTCTTTCTCCAGGACCAGAGGAGGTGGAGGGTTTCCTGGCAGGGCGCCCGGAGCTCTCCACACTCCGGTGGCCCCGGGAAGGACGCGATTGTCTCTAATCCTCTTACGTGTGATGCACCCATAAACAAATACATGCGGGCATTTTACCAGACTCTGGCCCTGAAGCCAGCACCAGCGCATTTCCAGGCAAGCATGGCCATCTGCAGATGCATCGAGCCTGCTGCTGAGATCTCAGAAAGTGTTCAAGGGTTTGCCAGGGCAGAAGGAAAGAAGACACGGAATACCATGCCATCCCCCTGGCAAAATCCTCAGACGTCTGCAGGGCCCACCTGGTTGTCACTGCCCCACCTGTCCAGCCCCTCCTGGTCCCAGCCACACTGCCTGCTGCCTACTTGGTGACAGCTCCTTCCTGCCCCAAGGATCTATCCTAGTGCGTTTCCCCTTCCCTCCTCTGCTTTACCCCGTCCTACACTCTAAGCTAAGGCCTCTTGCAGAACACATGAGCTCCCAAGCACATGAAAGACAGCGGGATTTCAGGGAAGAGGAGCAGGAAAATGCATTTTGCTGAGAGCCCAGTGGCGTGGAACACAATAGCTTACATATTGTAACAGTAATAATTGCAGTGGACGGGGTGATTAGGTTCCTCCAGGCACCCAGTTCTGTGCAGGTCTCATCCTGAACTGGCACTCACGGGAGGCTGGCGTGCAAGCCTTGGGAAGCAGAGCCCACCGTCGGCTGCCTCTTCATTACTCATCTGCTAATTATGGCAAATGGGGAGTTTACAGCTCCCCTGGCCCCGCTATGAGGGGTGGTGATGCTTTGATGGAGAGGGAGTGGAAGGCCAGCCTTGGCACCCCTTGGGGGCCCATGTGCCTGCCTGGCTGGCTCATTGGGCTCTGCAAGCCAGCGGGGGATGAGGCAGGGAGGGGTAGCGGGCCTGGGGCCTCACATACTCCAAGCTGAACCCCACCTCTCCTGTGTCCTAGAGAAATCCCCTGCTTGGATCTTTCATCTGGGGTAGCCAGAGGTTACCTCTGAGCTGAGAAGAGTAGCTGAGTCACTTGCTATCACTAAGTTGACCATCTGCGAGGAGGACGTGAGGGCTGGGAGTAGAGACCAGGTGTGGACCCAGAGCCAGTCGCTGAGTTTTGGGCAGCCATGAGCCACAGCAGCGAGGAACTGAGTTCTGAAGAACAATGACAAACAGGAGCTAGCTGACCACTAATTAGAGAAGACTTCTAGCTCCAGGCCAGTGTCATCAGCCAGATGTTTGGCACACGTGGACTCATCAAATCAGTGGGCTTGTAGTCTCAGCTTCCTTACCTGGAGCATTTGAGAATAATCCCACCTCTCGGGTTGTGCAGAAGAAGAAATCTGATAATGTTGTCCTTAGCAATAAAGGGTCACTCCTAAGGCCGGTTGTTGAGGAAGGAGAAGAAAATTGTCATACCCCAGGCAGCTCACAATTCCACCCTTATATTGTGGGGATTTTTTTTTTTTTTTTATCGTGAGGATATTTTGAGGGATTCCCCATCCTATCTGCAGCTCTGCAGTGATAACCAATGTCATAGCTGCCACCAGTGAACATGTATTGAAAGCCAGGGGCTTGCATGTTTCACCTCTGCTCTTGCCACGCAGTGAGAGATCCCTTTTCTAGATGAGGAAGCAGGAATCTGGGAGAATAAGTAATTGGGCCAGATTGCTCCAGCACAGATGCAAACCCAAGACTTCCCCTACATGGCTATGGTCCAGGGGTCATATGGACACCTTTTCTTTAGCCACTGTCATTTGATCACTTTTGCTAAGAACTTTAGTCAACTATTATCTCTTCCACCTGCTGCTATGAGAGGCAGAGTGTGGCAAGGGCTTAAAGCTAGGGTTTTGGAATTCAGACAGACTGGGGTTTGGGTCCTGCTCAGTAGGCTCCTAGCTGCATGACTTGGGCGGCCATTTGCCTTCTTTGGGCCATATTTCACAGAGAGGTCATGAGAGAGTAAGTGAACCCAGGAATGTGCTGATACCTGGCAATTCACCAGGTCCCTCTTCCCTTCCTTAAGGGCAGGTGGGCAGCTTGGAAGCTACTATACAGACTCCCCCTTCTGCAGGAGAGCAAGAGGGTGCAGGGCAGGCTGGAGATGAAGCCACAGTGCACCCCTCACAAAGGGCATCCCTTCCCTTAGCCATCTCCATGCCCCTCACTGAAGACCTCATCCTATGTGATAGAGAGGAGTGGTCCAGAGAGTGCCTGTTTCTATGGTTACAGGAGTGTGGCCTCCAGGGGCTTCTGATTTGGTGATAAATCGCTGAGAGGATGCAGCCTCATGGCTTCACGGAGTCAGCAGGAAGGGGCCAGCAGCAGCGACTCCACCGGCTTCCCTCACCAGCCGGGTACCTGGAGCACCCCAGCCTCCCTGTGATGCGTGCCCAGGCTTCAGTCTGTCGCTCTTAGCCCCAATGGCTCCTCACAGCCAGCACTGGCAGGCATTGAAAAGGGCTTTCTTTACTGTGATGTGACTTTCCTGTATAGGAGAAAAATCATGTAGCTTTTGAATATGGTAGTTTCTGTGTTCATTCTGCAGAAGAAAGGAAATTGCTCTGTCTAAGCTGTTATTTCATGTCTGTACTTAAAAACTTTCACTGCCATTCCCTTATGTCCATAAAATCAAGATCACCTGCCCAGCTGGTCCTCCACATGCTGTCCCTGACCTCCTCTGGGTCTTACTTGTAGTTATTACCATTGGGAGTAATGATGACTGGTAAGATAATCACATCACCCATGCTTGAGGGCTCACGGGATGCGAGGCAGTCTCCTCAGCACTTGACTCAGGTCCTGGCACGGAATTCTTATTACATCCATAGGAAGTAGGTGTTAGGTTCTATTCCAGTGAGAAAACTAAAGGCAAAGGAGGTGAAGTCATTTGCCCCTGGGCTACTAGACTCCACCCCACAGGACCTCCGTCTTCTCTGCACAAACTCCCTCCCCAGGGAAAGCTACTTCCATCCTCCTGTTCGCTCCCATGTCCTCGCTGGTACTCGCTCGGGCTGTGCCCTCCACCTGGAGGGCCTTGGAAGCAACATGGTGTAGAGAAGCGGGCACAGCTCCAGAGTCAGGGACACCGGGGTCCCAGCCACACCACTTCCCACCATCCAGACTATGTGAGCTCCTTGGGCCTCGGTTTCCCTATCTGGAAAGCAGGAGGACACCACTGATTTGATGAGTCAACAGTGCCAAACATCTGGCTGGTGCCCCTGGCCTGGAGCTGGAAGTCTTCTCCTGTGTCCCTGACCTCCTATTCCCAAAGGGCAGGGCCGCACATTGACTGAATGCCATCCTTTGCACCTCAGGTTCAGCCCCCTCTGCCGCCTCCTTCTCCTGCATCTTACCACTGTGTCTCCAGCCTTCACTCCCCCATCACACACCCTGAGCCATACCCAACTACGTGTGCTTTCCCAAATTTCCCAAATCCCAATTTTCCCAAATTCCATTCTTCTCTTAACCTCCTCCACTTCTTTCCCCAGGTAACTTCTGCTCAGGTATTGTCTCCTCCTCCAGGAAGTCCCAGGCTGGCTAGATATACCTTCTCTACCACAGCCTCTAGCCTGCCTTCTTTCCCAGCACTCATCATGCTGCGCTTGCTGTATTTATCCACCTGTCTATCTCCCCTGCAAGGCTATGATCCCCGGAGGGCAGGGACCCTGCTGTGTCACCCCTGGAGCCCTGGTATCTGACATGGTATCCACCATACAGCCAGTATTTGTTGAACTAGAGGAATGAGCACCTGGCTGAAAAATTCTCAGCATTCGCTATTTGGACTATGCCGACCGGGCTATGTTGTGACTCGGTCACTTTTACCTTTGCATCCTGGAGACCATGACAAGTTGGGAGGGACAGGACACAGCACTGCAGAGCTGTGTCTAAATCTGCATGTGCATTTCGTGTCTCCAGTTCAAACCTTGTTCATTAGCACAGCAATTAACAGCAGAGCCTATGACAGATGGGCCGACTCCGTGCCTGAACCCCTGGCTCCGTGGGGTAGGGCAGATGCGTCTGGCGTGGTGGTGGATGTTTTCATTGCTCCGGAGAGCCCAGCTCCCAGGGCTGCTGGCGGTGGAGACAGTGTGCTGATGTCGGTACTGGCATTGGTGGGGGCTGGGCCTAAAAGGGCCAGGTTGTGTGCAGACCCTTAGACAGCTAGGGGTGGGTGTCCTCCCTTCATTCTATTCCAGAGACTTTTCATTTTTAGTTTTTTAAAGATATGGATTTCCTGTTGGGAAACCCCAGCATCCCACTCCCAATTTTTCTTAAGCTCTGAGGACTTCTCCAAGAGATGGTGTCTCTTTCTGGCTAATGCCTTAGAACCTTCTGGGCTTTCTACAATTATTATTTAGAATTGTGATGTGCAGGCCCTTTAGCTTCAGATAACAGACACTTGGAGTACAGCGTTTAGAGTGGGGAAGATCAGTGTTGTGTAAACACAATTATATTTAAACAAGTTTGAAGCTGCTTTTTTATTTCTTCCTGTTAATCCCTGGGTTAAATTTGCTCCCTGGTTATTACCCTGTGAATAGTATTCATTTCTCCACAAAAGAAATACCAAGTTGGCATTCAGATTGCTGCCTGGGTCACAAACTCAAGCCAAAACGCAGCATCCTAAAGTCGGAGAGGATTTTACAGAACTAGAGTTCACCAGCACTGCAGAGAGTCTTCGAATCAGCCAACACCCACTAGTGCCAGATAGAGACATTAGACCCCAGAAAGGTGCTTTGATTTGTCCAAGGACACACAGAGTTGGGGGCAGAACTGGACCCCACATGCCTGCCAGTCTCCAGTGGCCTCTGCCATAGCCCAGGCTTTGCCGTCTCAGACCTCCAGAGCACGGATGCCATACGTGGTCTTGGATGTGCTTCCTTTATGGCCTGTCAAGAAACTCCGTCTGGGTGGGTGAAACAGAAGAGAGAGTGCAGGCTGAGGTCTGCTCTTAGTTATATGGAAACTATACATCTTGTTTAGAAAGGTGTTGACAAGTCCGCACACACAGGGAGCTGCTCTGAAGAGGAACATTAGCCAAGGTGGGGCTGGGAAGTCCCTGTGGTAGGAGGCAGCTCCAGCAAGGCCCCGGCGCTTCTCCCAGGCAGGGAGCTGCAGGCAGGCCTGGGAGACCCTTGTTCCCGTTGAAGCAGAGGTTAAAGAAATAGGCATGGTGTCCTGTGACAGCTGTCCTTGTCTTGCACGTTATTATCCAGTGGACAGAAAATGGATGCCACCTGGAGGGCACCACCTTACCTTTCTCCATCATTGATATGTAATCCCAGGGATTCCTCTGATGACTGCTGAGATTGTCATAGGTGGACATCGGTTCGGGAAAACCAGTTTTCAGGCTTATGGGCAGTTGGACACCTGAGATCATGGCAGGACACATGAGACCAGTGTCTTGTAGTTGAGGCTCAGTTCTCTGCAGGTCTCACCAGGGCAGACCTGTCCTTTCGACCCTTGTCTTTTTTTAATTATCCCAGGGCCATAACACAACAGCTCCTCCTGGCTCTTGGTTGATTGCATACTTGAATCATGTGCAACTCTTAGGATGAACAGAACACAAGAAGTTAATTCCACTTCTGACTTTGATATAGAACTCAGTCTTCTCCCCTTCTCCCTCCACGGCCAGCTTCAGCAGTAGCCGCGTCGTGGAGTCTCTTCTCATGCTCTGCTCTTCCCTCACCACCCTTGGGTTACTGACCACACACTGCAGGGATGGGTGTGAATAAGGGGAAGAGGGGGGAACAGTCCTCACTTGCCTGGTACGCTAGTGCTGTTGGGTGGGGCAGACCCTCAGGTTCCCTGAGCCCCAGAGCTCTTTCCCTCGGGCTTGGATCCCAGAGTTGTTGGAACCTTCCTGTAGCCTCTTCACCTGGCTGATCGAGCTTGGTCCTGAGGCCCCCACTGGCTTGGCAGCCTCTTAAGAAACCTGGAGGTCATTTCCAGCTTTCTGCTGAGGTACCATCACTTCTCTGGGCCAGCTTGTTCTCTTATAGGGAGCCCCCATCTGGAAAACACCAGTGTTTGTACCCACAAACCCTGGGAGTAGGGTAGCAGTAACTCTTCCTCGTTCCAACTTGCCCCTTGTGCCAACATTTCCATAGAAGCCCTTGGGTTCATGACTCTCTGATTGCTGCTGGGAACAAAGAGTCGTGTTTTTTCCCCCACATTATAACATTCTCATTCTCTCTCTCTCTCGATCCATCCCTCCTTCCATCCCTCCATCTCTCTCAGCCAATAGCCACACTCTTTTCCCTCTTACCCATTAATGGCCACACTACGTAAAAAGCTTTTTTTCCTCGGGGCCAAGGTGTTTTATTACAAAAATAGAATACAAATCTCAGAAAGAAGATGTTCCTTTTGAATTTAATGATAAATATGTTATATGTGTGAGTTATATGCAACTCCTACAGTGCTAGAATCAATTTTTACACTGCATGCCACGTGAGTTGTATATGACTCACAACACACTTACTGAATTTGTTTCTGAGAATTGAGTCTTATCATTCCGCAGGTATTTAGTTGTGTCTGGAGTGGAACTTGGGTGGTCCTGGATGAGGACCTCTGAATCATACCCACTAAGTATTTGCAACAATGTCACATCACTGCAGTCAGAAGTTATGGTCATCAGAAGACACGGGCCAGCATTTATGGCATGCTTGGGAGGGCTGGCTAGAGCAGGGTGACAGGAGGTGGGAAAGACTTGCTGACTGACCGGAAAAACAATGAGCAGATGTTTTACAGACACAGGCATACTGTGGACCTTCCCACCTACCCACCAGTTCTAGATGCTTCATGAGGTTCCAGGCTCATAACTCTCATGAGTTAAACACAACTCACATGGCAGTTAACTCAGGCCAATCTCCAGTAGGCAGACTTCATGCTCGCTAGCCCATCAAAAACACTTTTCCTAGACTTGGGGTAGTAGCACCCCCATCCCCACCTCTGCCACCCCCCCAGAGCCCTCTCCATGTGCATTATTCACTGTAGCTTATCAGAACCAACTGTGAACTTCTACACTTTATCTTGGCTGAAATACATCTTCCCTGGGGCTCCTGCTTCACAGGCTGGGGTGTGCCCCTCTAAGTGGTGGAGCTCATCTCCCACCAGAACCCTACAGGGGGTACCCACAGACTCCCTGCATCTCCCTTAGGGTTCACGGATGCTGCGTGGGCAAGTCCCAAGGTGAGAGCTCCCCACCCCCAAACACACCCACCTACCTACTCCCACACACTCTCATGCACTCACAATCCTGGGAATCAAGCTGCAGTTGCTTCTCTTAACAATTGATGGGCATGGCAGTGGGGAAGTCTTCCGGGAGCTTTGTCAAACCAAGCCACGTTCACTGCTCTGTATGGCAGCCAGCCGGCATGGAGGATTAATAATGTTTTCATCAAGGAAACATAGCTCGCTGTCAGTACCTCCCCTCCCCTGCCCAACTGTATCTTTCTAACCTGAGAGAGGGGACAGGGAGGGACAAAGAGAAAAGAAAAAATGATAGCAGAAAAGGAGATGGTTTAGGGAGGACCTCTTGCATAAACCCACTGTAAATCATCTCCAGTGAACTCCCGGCAGCTTGTTGTCTTTTCATGGCCTCCTGGTCTTCCCTTCACACATCCCTGGAAATACATAAAGAAAAGGACTATTTTGCAGTGCAGGGACCTGCTGAGGGAGCAATGCACAGGACCACATCTTTTTTCATCCTTTTCTGAAACTGCAGGTGACTCCGTTTATCCTATGTGCTGTCTGATTTCCAAAGACCTGAAACCCACCTTCCCACCCCCACCAGGGATGCAGGTATATGGAGACGGTTGGAAGGAATTTGTCAGCTCCCCTCCAGAAGAAGTCAGTTTCCTTTAGCCTTTGGGCTGCCAAGTAAAAGAGTCTATACAACTGTGGTTACCAGATCTTTGGATCTCACATACCAACAAAAGTTTGGGAGAAAACTTAGTTTGCTACCGAAGGACATAAGAAAAAAGAAACCGAAAAACTTGAATATCTATCATCGTTATTTCATAAAAGAAAAGACATTTGAGTGTGTGCACACTCGCTTCAAGGAGGAAGGACCCCTACTCTCAGAAAAAAACAACTCTCAAACTGGGGGCAAAGCAGTGGGGAAGTCTTCCAGGATCTTTGTCAAACCAAGCCATGTTTGCCGCTCTGTATGGCAGCCAGCCAGCATGGAGGGTTAATAATTTTTTAATAATTATTAATTATGTTTTAGTTGTTAATATTATTATTTAGTTAATAATAACTAAATGCATTTAGACTTTTGTGTAAAAACTCCCACTGTCATTCCCAATTTTCTCACATTGTTGGTGACCCATGACAACCTTCTCTGTAGCCTGTTCCTTGAATTAGATAGAGCTTGGAATGCAGGCACTAAAGTTACTGAATTAGTTGCAAGTTTAAGAAGCATTTGCATATACAAACAGCAACATCACATTGCATTTAGTAATATCAACATCTAACTCACATGCATGGTTGCCTAGTTCTTCCTGGGCACTACGTTTGGTGCTGGGGAACAGCTGCTCCCTGACCTCGGGGAGTATGTACTTGAGTGAGGGGATGGACATGTTACCTCCTCAGGGAGGCTCTCCGAGACTACCCCAGCTAACGTGGAAGCAGAGAGCCCTGGCCCCTGCAATCCCCAGTAATTCTCTAACATGTTACCTTTCCTGTTTCTCTGGAGCCTTTTCCTTATTGGAAATTACCTTGTTTATGCCTTTGCATAAACCTTGTTTACTTCTTTGGGGCTTGTCTCCCCCACCAGGATGTAAGCCACAGGGATGCAGGAACCTGGTCTGCCCTAGTTAGGAAGCTCCAACACAGAGGTGTAGGGGCTCCCCAGGGCAGCTGATATGGGCTGGGACCCTGGAGTTGGGAGAGGGAGCAGGTTACTGCCCCCCATGGTCCTGGGCCTCTCACAACCTCCTCAAATCACTTAGTGACCAGCCGAAGAAATCAGATGGCACCCTTTCCCCTGCATATGTATTCCAACTTCTGAATGTGTAGAATTATACTCAGAAAGATAATTTAAAGCAGTTATAAAAAGAAAAGCATCTGCTTTCTACAATTTACCCTCTTCTCTAGGGGCATGGAGGTGGCTGAATGTTGTGGATACGTAGAATGGAAAGAGAGTGCAGCGGCTCTCTGCCGCCCTTCTCCCGTGGAAACCCTCAGCAAGGCACACGGGTGGCAGCAGGAGGATCACCAGCCCCCTGCCAGCTCACCTTTGCCGCCACTGCATGTGGATGGGGATGTCGCTCAGAGTCAGGACAGGAGCCTGCTCTCAGCATTCCGTCACCCGGCACAGAGGCGGGCTTGGGGGCTGCCTTCGTGTGGGCTGTAGTGCAGTCGTTTCTCAGGCGGTGGTTGCAGGTGCAGGAAAACAGTTGCAGGCTCCTTTTCCACTGGGTGTGGCCACAGGACAGCAGGCCGGGGCCAATGAAGCTCAAAGCAGCGACCCAGGTGTTAGGAGCCATGGGCATCAGGAGTACTGCTGAGTCACGTGGTAATGAAACTTAACATTGACTTAGAACCTACTAGGGCTCTATGCTTTCCCCACATATCACTTACACTCAAAATGCTCACTACAATCGTGTGAAATAGATGTGGTCCGTATCTCCTCTTCACACAGAGAACACTGAAGCTCAGGGGAGTTACAGGTGTGCCCAACACCACACTACTGATATACCGTGTCCTGAGGACTCAACCCCAAGTCTTCCTCCCAGCACATGGACAGCTCTGCGCTTCTGCTCTGAGCTCTGTGGTGTGCCAAGCTCCAGAGTTCCATGGTTAACTTTAGGGGTAGGAATAACCATGGTCATCATAGTGATTGAATGACCACCAAGCACCTGCCGTGTGTCAGCCACTGAGCAGGTGCTGTGCACGTCAACTCATCCATGCCACACAGCCCTGACAGGTGGGTCTTATTAGTCCTGTTAGTCACATGAGAAATCGACTCAGAGAGGTTACATAGATCTCCCGAGTCACACAGACACAAAGTAGCAGATTCGGAATCGGAACTCTGGTCTGTTTGACTTCAAAGCCATTGTTCCCTTGAAAGCATTATCCTGCAGGAAGTAATTCATTCCACAAATATTATTATGTTTTAAATATCCCAATAAACATGTCAATAAATGTTTATGTATAATATTCCACAAGAGTTATTTATTTCTAAATATTTATTTATCTAGTGTCTGGGGTATGATAGGTGCTCAATGAATATATAAATGGTTCTAGCAAATAGGGATTGAGCTCTAAACGAGAGAGGACAAAACTTTTGCCTTCCTGGACCTCATATTCTGGTGGAGAAAACAGACCATAGAGATGGAGAAAAATAAATGCATGTCATTTCAACTAATTGTAAGTAATTGAAAAAAGGAACCAGAGAAATGAGGCGGAGTGTGATTGTGACAGGGAGCTAGGGCCACCGGGAGAGCCTGTTTTAATCACAAGCTCAGTCTAGCCACTGCTAAGCTGAGACTGTAGGTGGTCAGAAAGGCAGAGGACCACGTAGGAGGTGACTGAATCTAAGGAAAAGGGGAGAAATGGTAGCAGATTGGTGAGAGGTGGTTGCATCAGGATGGTGGTAGCAGATTGGTGAGAGGTGGTTGGACGCAGGGTTTATTTTCAAGTGAGCCAGCAAGATTTGTAGACCAAAAAGGAAAGAAAGAAGTCAAAGGTAATTCCAAGATTTGGGCCTGAACAACTCGAGGGATAGAATTGCAGTCCTGAGATGGGGAAGACTGAGAGGTTGGGAATTCAATTTTATTCATTCATATTTGAGATGTCGATTACCCATCCAAGGAAGGATGTTGAAAAGCCATTGTGATTTATGAGCCTGGAATTCAAAGACGTGTTCCGTGTGTGTGTGTAAGTATGTACACTATTTCATCAAATCTAAGATGCTGCTGACTGTAAGACCACCGTTATTTTATTTACTAGTAAGAAAAAAGCACTGTTGGTTAAACTAGAACACATCCCAACTTCAGAAATATGAAAATTTTTAAAAAAGCATATCTGGGAATCCAAGGGATGTAGCAAGTTTGGGAGTTCCTGGAGAATGAATGGCAGTGTGGGCCAGGGTTTCTTAACCTCAGCGCTATTGGACATTGGGGCCAGATCCATCTTCACAGGGAAGCCCTGCCCTGGGCCCTGCAGGTTGTATCATCATCCCAGCCTCTATCACTGGATACCAGACGCAAGCCCACCTCCTGCTCCCAGTGAGACAATAAAAAATATCTCCAGTCAGTGCCAAATGTCCCCCAAGGGGCAGAATTATACCCAACCCCTTCCCTGGGGTGGGTGGTGTAAGTGTTTCCCTCACCCTCCTAGGAAGGCCAGCAGCTGGCCCGCTGCCCTGTGTATCCTGGACATCAGGCTGGGTATTTCTGAGGACTCTCTTCTCTCTAGTGTCTGACTGTAGGGCTGTGGGAAAGCCAGACCCCACTGGAACCAGGTTCTCTCTGTCCTTTCAGTAATTACCCTCCTGAAATCAGCTCACACTGAAACCTTCTCTGAGACGGGCACTTTCTCTCCCCCTCCTTCTACGCCCTTAGGCACCTTCTCTGTATCCTCAGCCCTCAGATTGGACAAACGGCTTTTACCTCAGGACGTTTGCACTTGCTGTCCGCCCCCGCCCCCATCATTCAGGTCTCTGTTCACATGGCACCATCTGCCGGGCCTCCTGGCTCGTCTTTGCAAGTACTCCTTGTTATGTCTGTCTGCTTGTGTGCGTTCCGTGCATTTCTACCTTCCTAGTATCATCTTACTCATGCATTTGCTTATTTGTCTCTCGCCTGTCTTCCCCTACTTAACTGTGAGCTCCCTGAGGGTAGGGACTGGTTTAGTGGGACCTGGTCCATTCTGTCCCCTGCAAGACCCAGCTTTCAGTGCAAGCTCCTTGTTGGTGAGATGATCTTGGTGAACATGAGCACCTACTCAGCAGGGCCAGGCTCTGCACTAGGGGCCAGGTGACTAGCACAGTCCCTACACCCTGGGAGATCAGTGCTCACGGAGGAAGGGCAGCAGAGGAGATGGGACAGAGTGATGAAGGGAGCCAGTGAGCCTTCCCGGCCACTGAGGAAAGATTTCCAGGAAGGTGGTTCAGCACAGAGCTTCTGCAGAGGTGTGGAGACACAGAGGCCCACGGATGTTTGTGGGGAACAGGGGAGGAAGAGTGGCACAGAAGCTGAGCTACTGACATAGCAGGAAATGTGGCAGGTGGAGTACCTGCAGTGAACTCTGAAATGCAGACCTTGTCCCAGCTAAAATCGTTCACAGTAGGGATAGTGTGACCGATGGTGGAGAGATAGGATTTGAAGTTAGTTTCAGACCTCAGTTCAAATCTCCCTTCTGCCACTTCTACAATGTGACTGGCCAGCAATTTCATGTCTCTTAACATCAGTTTTCTTGTTTGGAAAATGTCATTAACATTTACCTGTAGGGTTGTTGTGAATGCAAAATAAGTGCTTAGCGCAGTGCCTGGGACATAGTAAGTAGTGATTCAATAAATCTTTGCTATTCCTACTGCTGTGTTAACAAGGAGCCAGTGGAGATTTTCCAAGCAAATGAGGGATGCAACAGATTTGCATTTTAGCCAGATTGCTCAGGCAGTGCTGTGCAGGGTGGCTTTTCTTGGCAGTGGCCCCCTGGGGAAAGCAGGTGACACAGGAACCAGGGAAAACAGTTGGAAGTTGCCAGCATGGAAAGGGAGGTAGAGGAGGTAGGCTTGGATCCTAGGACTTGGAGCAGCTACTGGGGGAACCTCAGTATCAGGAGTCATGGCCATCCTTTGCCCTCAGACCCAGGAGGCAGGGGGAGAGGAGAAGCCTCCAAGCCTGCCACGTACTAGCAACAGCTCAGACTGACCTGGGTGCACTCCCTGGCTCACGGCCTCTGTGCCCTAGAAGGTCCAGCCTACATGTTAGTCCTCATGGTGAGAGGGTGGCTTACCATTTGTATCAAGTGATACTTTTAATTAAAATGGTAATTAATAGAGCATTTCTTAAAGTTTTACTTTGGGAATTTGCCTTCTTGCAAGCTCTGCCTTAATTAGTATTCTATTTATCCCTTATTAACAAATTATATCTCAGCGGTTTCATCGCCTCCGTTGATCACAAGGTCTCATCATTCCTAGGCTGAAGTCCATTCCCTGTTGATATTCAGGGAATATTTGGTGGGCCCAATAAGGCCTTCTTCAGAGTTCTTAATTAACTCCCATCAACATGAGGATCCATCTTCTTGCTGCCCAACTGAGCCCCAGGTGAGCACACAATATATGTGCCTCCCAAAGTCAAGAGTGTGGGGACCCCATGGTTGTAGACCTTTTAATGAGGCCCCGAGAAGTGGGCAGGCAGGCCTGAGGCCCTGGCCACAGGTGTATTAGGACCCAGCCCCAGAACTAGGGGAAAGGAAACAGAAGAGCCAATGGGCTGGCTGGTAGGCTTCAACCTGGACTCAGTGGGAGTTAAATAACTTGATTAGGGTCACAAAACCAGGTAATTAAATATTAGAGAATCAGTAGGGAACTGAAATGTATTTGGTGACTATTATGTGCCAACTCCTATAGTAAGTGCTTTATGTACATGGTCCCTACTAATCATCCAAGTCATCTAATGAGGTGTAGATGGTTTGAAAGAGAAAACCAAGCACTAGTGAAATTATTCAACTTTCCTACAGCTAGCTGGAGGTCCAGTTGACATTCGAATCAAAGTCTGTCAACTTCAAAGACCTGTCTTTGAGGACTGTACCAGACTAGCTAGATTAGAACCAAGATCTTCCCACTTGAATTCCATTGCCATTTGGGGGGGGACAGGGGCTAGGCCCCATGTGGAGGGTGCACTAAATATTAACTCCTCGAAGTGTGTTCTGGCTCACTTGGGTATATGTTAAAAATGCAGAATTTCAGGCCCCACCTCACACATATGAATCGGAATCTGCACTTTGACAAGCTCCCCAGGGTGCGCCGATACCCATTAAAGTTTGGGAAACAAACTGAAGATTTGACATTTGTTCAGCAATTACTACTAATGCTCATGAGCCTTCCAAGTTCATTGTTATTCCTACTGAACAGATAAGAGGGAAGTAAGTGACTTGTCCCAGGTCGTATACCCAATTAGTGAGCAGAATCCAGATGTGGTCCTTATCCTTGGCCCTGACCTGCTGTTCTAGAAGCTGATGTCCAGGTTATCCTGTATTCCCAGATTCACGTCCTGGGCTTTGAGGAGATGATAATGGGGGCTAGCAGTCATTTTTAGCATTCCCCAAAGCCCAACTGATGTATTACACTTTACTATTGTTGGACTGTAGGGACATGAACTTGGTCACAAACATCTTTGTCTTTGACAAGCATTATAATAAGCCAGCATGGTAACTGTGGTGACGTACTAGAGAGCAGGAGTTCAGATTGGCAGTCATAAATGCTCTTGATTAATACAAAATGCAGACAGCAATTAATTACCTTTCAAAAATTCTGTTTGTTTAGGAGACAATGTCCTTCAAGTTGTGAGATCCTTAGTGGGAAGGAAATTATAAAAAGGGTCCCTGAGGATCTAATAACAATTTCTCATTTGTGTTGAAGAAGAAAGCCAGTGGAACTGCAAGAGAATACTGATGTAGCCCCTGCCATGTGCAGTATTTTATGGAATGCTCAGCAACCCTATAATAATAACAACTAGTAATAATGACAGGGCCAACACACCTAAACTACTTGCTCTAAGCCATCTTTACAAAGGCCTCACAAGGAAGCTCTAATGCTGCTATCCCCATCTTCCAGCAAGGAAACCACGATTCAGGGAGATTCAGTAACTTGCTCAAAGCATTCTACCTAATAAATGATGGAGCCTGGATTCAAATCCCTTTATTTTGATGGCACTCGGCCCCCACATGCTGCTTGGATTCTATTTGCTGACAAGTCAGTTTCACTTTAATATTTCAGTGACAGCCTTTAGAATCACCCCCACCAAGTGGATCTTGTCTTTTCCATCTAGATATGGTCACCATTACTGTCCATTTCCAGACTGACTTTCCTTAGTTTCCTTAGTTTCCAGACAGCTCACAAATACATTCAATCTCATTTAAATGTTTTTTAAGTCAAATAGTTCTGGACTCAAGTCCTGGCTCTGCTACTTTCCATGTGACTTTGTCAAGTTAGTTAACCTTCCTAAGCCTGAGTTTCTATATCAGCAAAATGGAAATAATAGCAGCACCTGCCTCACAGGGGTCGTGAGGGTAAAGAGGTGGAATATGCATATATGTGAGGCGACTGGCGTGGGCATTGTGTTTTGTAGGGAAAAACACCTGAGCAAGAAAGTAATCAACTGTCCATGGTTATAAGACTTCTATGAGAGGGAGGAAAGTCCAGAACACAGACCTGGGTTCCTTGCTCGTGGCTCCTTCTGCAGTAGCTCTTCTCTGCAGCATGTCTGATGAGAATGTGGCACCCAGAAAGCATCTCAGACCAGGAGATTTTTCCCTGTTTTCTTTTTTGTTCCTATGTCTTTAAATATCATTGGCATTGGCTTGGCGCCTGTCGCTCAGTGAGTAAGGTGCCAGCCACATATACCGAAGGTGGTGGGTTTGAATCCAGTCCGGGCCTGCCTGCCAAACAATGACACCTAACAACCAAAAAAAAGCCAGGCAATGTGGTGGGCACCTGTAGTCTGAGGTACTTGGGAGGCTGAGGCAAGAGAATCACTCAAGCCCAAGTTGGAGGTTGCTGTGAGCTGTGATGCCACAGCACTCTACCAAGGGCAACATAGTAAGACTCTGTCTCAATAAATAAAAATAAATAAATATCATTGGTATTGGATGGGCCATAAGGAGATCCAGTAACCCAGTGTGACACATCTGTAGAATGGCGTGACCAGGTGTCTATTGAGCTTGACCATGAGCTCTCCTGAGAGTCTGCACATAACATGTCAATCTGTGGAAGCTCACTGTTCTATTGCTGCACACTCCTCTGTTTTATTTTTTAAATCATAACTGATTTTTGATACTTTTGTACCATAGTCTGTGTAAGGTTATGTTTTAATTTTTGGTGTATGTTTTTAATTTGAACTTTTTTATTTTGAAATAATTGTAGATTTATACACTATTATAAAAAATAATACAGAGAAATTCTGTGTACCCTTTACCAGTTTCCCCCAATGGTAAAATCTTACAGAACTATAGTGCAATATTACAACCAAGATAGTGACGATGTGTGAGTGTGTGTGTACTTAATGTTACTTTTCACTGGAATTTAAGGGCCACAAAATCAGGAACTTTGTCTTGTTCAACATGATATTCCCAATATTTTTAGAACAGCATATGGCAGGTGCTTAATAAATGTTTGCTAAATATATGAGTAAAAATGTATGACAATTTTCATCCCTGTCCCCTTCTCCAGTGTTTATGTGGCTCTGTGACACCCAGGTAGCCTTTCCTCTGCAAAGTCACAGGTTTCTCTAATTCTGCGTACTGAGTCTCACTAAGATCAGTTAGAGTGGTGGTTCTCAACCTTCCTAATGCCGCAGCCCTTTCATACAGTTCCTGTGGGTCACGACCTCCAGGTTGAGAACCGCAGAGTTAGATCAGTGGTTTTTAAATTAAGGTACCTGAAGATTTTCTAAGGAGTGTGTATGCATGAATAGTTTGAGAGGAATCAATGTTTTTCAACCTTTTTTATCTCATGGCACACTTGATCCTATAGTTAAACTTCCGCAGCACACCTAAATTATGTTGATCCAAAAAAAAAAAAGTGAAAAAAGAATATACTTACTCTGCTTTGAACTTCTTTTGAGAATAATTTAATTATCTTTAAATATTTTTGTAGCATACCTTAGAGCCTCTCATGGCACACCAGTTGAAAATCACTGGTCTAGTGTATATGACTCAATAATAAAATATATATATATTTCTTATATATATAAGAAAAGAAAAGAAAATAACTGGTCTAGATACTCAATTTGCTTTTCTATTCTTTTCCAAAATTGATCTGCCAAAGTAGGAGATCTACACAAGGAAGGCTCATAGAGACCTTGACAAAAGCAGATCCCTCTCCCATCCCAAATCTTGCTGCATATTTTTCCCTAGGGTTCCAAACAAAGAGACAAACTGAAATATCAGTTTGGAGTAAGCCACCTTTAATGGTTAGCTCATGCACCTCTTCTAGTCCTCCCCTAAGTTGTCCATATTCCTATTGTAGGCAAAGTTTGGCATTAGAAATATGGTCTCTAAGCTATGTTAGGTTGCTATGAGAATAGAACAGAGAAAGCTCCATAGTTTGGCAATGCAGATTCTTCTCAAAGTGCTTAGAATGCTTTTCAGGACTACCATTTTTTTTTTTCAAGCTGCATTGAGTAAAATCCACTGAAATTTATATGTTACTTCTTTCTGGATTGGTGTGCCTCATTCAATTAGGGAAGTTCAAATTCGTTTGTTTGCAAATCACATCGTAAAGTATTTGTTCTAATTATACTTAATACTAATTTTATTTCATTGTATTAGAGGCATACTATTTTCTACTTCCTATAATCCAGGTAAACTTATGTACACTCATAATGAGATGTTTTAGATAATCAGTTTAACAACACATGGAAAGGAGTTTACATGTTCACATCCTTTTTCAGGGGGATGGGAGCACAAGATTGAAGGCCACGCAGAGAGACAACACGCCATTGGAAAGCCATTACCAGCTGCCATTTTGATTCAAGGTCTCACGTCATGGGCATTTTGAAGCCTTTTCATTGCATCCTGAATTTGATGCAATCAGTCTACTCCCTGAAAAGTTATCAAGACACAGCCAGGCTACAAATGCTCAGGGTTGAATAGTTCTCTTGAAAGAGGCCTCACTGTGTTCAGCTGATAATCAAACCAGTGGCTGAGTCGAGATAGGTCACTGAGGGGACCCACTGCTCCCCCATCTCTCATTCAAGCTTGGGCTCTGTTTCTCTCCCGATAGGAGCTCATAATCCCATCAGCCCCAATGGGAGTTATGTGCCTGCTTTACTGGAGACAATAGGCCGACTGAGAGGGACAATTGTTCCCAGCAACTGAGGAGGTAAACACGATTGACTATTCCCAGCCACTATCCCTGAAGGGCCGGGCTGAGCCCCCAAAGCCCTTTCTTTGTTAGGTTGCAGAGCCTGGGGGGGCTCAGCCTGCCTTCCTCTCTTACAGTGGCTGCCACCACCCACCTCCAGTGGCAACCTGTACCCGAGCTGCTCCAGTGTTCCACCAAGACGGGTTGCATCTTGTTCTTCACTCCTGAAGACAAGTCCAAGGACCTTTCTCCATTTCATTCTTCACAAGAAAGTCATAACAGTATCAACAAGAAGAATTGCAGCCATTTATTATCCGCTTATTATTTCCCAGGCACCAGGCATTTTATATGCATGTGTGGATTTAGCTACAAGGTCTTGTGGCCACTCTGCGAGACAACTATAATCATTCTCATTAAATAAGGCAAAAAGGAGCCTGGAGTAAGTCACACGTCTGGGAACCTGGATTCAATCGCCCCTGCCCAAGACCATCAGTCTCCAAAGCCCTGTGCTCCAAGTTATGCTTTTGTTTCCTTCAAGGCACTGTGGGACAAAGTTTGGGAAATGCAGTAGCTTCCCCTGCCCTAATGCTTTCCTTGGAGATTCTGAGTGCACTGGAGTTTATTAAAGATTCTGGGAAATCCTGCAGAATAGAAACCTGCTAATTTTGCTTAACTCACTATTTCTCAGTATTTGCCCTTTTTAGGCATAAAACTTACGTTACACTTTCTTAAATGCTAAATTAGATCACAATGTGGGGAGGGAAGCTAGCTAGTGGATGTTATAAATGTGGCTGTTCTGTGTTCATAGCTGGTAGAGCAGATGCGTTCACTGTGGCTCTGAACTTGGGGGGGGGGGCAGAATCTAAACATGGCTCCATTTTCCGATGTCTACTATCCCGCCTTTTGTTTCTTTTTCTTTTTCTTTTTCTTTTTTTTATTGTTTGGGATTCATACAATAATGTTACACTGGTAGCATTTGTTAGGTAAAGTCCCTCTTATAATTGTGTCCTGCCCCCAAAAGACATGTCATATACCATGAACCCACAACCCTCTCCCTCCTCCCCTGTCCCCGCTCCCTCATTGCCCTACCCCCCACCATGTACTAGCTCATCTACTGCCTTCATATTAAAACTGAGTACAGTGGGTTCTTGCTTCTCCATTCTTACAACGATTTACTAAGAAGAACATGTTCCACCTCAATCCAGGCTAATATAAAAGATGTAAAGTCTCCATCTCTTTTAATCCTCAAAGAACTCCAATTAGATCTGTCATTTGATCATGCAATTCCATTACTGGCATTTGGAAAAAAATCATTTTATTCACCTTTTCTACCAAAAGTGTGACCTGTACTCTTATAACAAGGGAAAAGAGAAGTTGTTCCAGAAGACAGGGAAGGAAAGAGAGGATGGTTGCATTGGATGCTGCTGAAATTCAGGGGGAAAGAGTTTTAATACAGAAGATGGCTTCAGGCCACGTGGTCCATCTTTGAAGACTGGCAGCTGATGGCTGGAGCCTGATGTGACTCTGGCTGTCCCCTGGGCCCTCTGCAGCAGCAGGCTGAGGTCAGGTCTCCTCCACTGTGCCCGTGAGCTCCTCCCCCACATGGACGATGCACTTGCAGCTGAGGCCCCTGATCTGTTTGTCCCACTCAGGGAAGGGACAGGGCCTCGGGCATCAGGCAGAGCATGAGCCCCAGGCTGATGTGGAACATGCCAAAATGACATGTCATGGGGATTTGTGGGCCTCACTGGAGCCATTTCCTCCAGGGGGTCATTTTATTTAGTTCCAATTGGACCCTGTGATTGGTCTCAGCCCTGGGCCACCTGGTGTCCTGGCTCCATATGGCAATGGCTAGGAAGATGCCATTTTTCAATTGAAATATGCTTCTGCCTGACTGTGGATCAGTCCATAATTGCCTTTGGCTGGAAAAGGGCTTTGATTTTTAAAACTAAGCTAGGAAGTAATTTTTCCACTTTTGATTTGTGGCACTGATGGGTCAGTGTCTTCCTTATTAATTCAAACTGAGAGTCACAGCTTGGAAAAAACACACGGAGTCTCTGAGGTCAGCAAAGCCCACCATGACCTCGTATGGGAATCCCCTCTACCACCCTTACCAGGTGGTCTTTTAGCCTCTGGCTTAGCACAGCCACAGACGGGGAGCTCCCTCCCTCCCATGCAGACCCAACTGCTGTGGTCCAATTCTCGGCAAGTTTGACCCCATATGATGCTAATAATGGATACCCTTTAAGGAATGCTCACCACCTGCAAGACGGTGAGCTGGGCCTTTTCTAGCCATATTTTATTTAATTTTCATAATAAACCTCGAAGGTAGATACTATTATTATCTCCATTTTGCAGAAAGAGTAAAACAAGTCCCAGAGGGTTAAGGAACTTGTTCAAGGCCCCAAAGCAGTCAGCAGGGAAGCTGTGAACTCAGGGGGTGTCACTCCAGAGTCCAAGCATTTAAATTCTTTGGCCTGCTACCCTGGGAAAGAATGGCTAACGCCATTCTGTGAGGCAGGCTCTGTGCTGAGGTGTTCCGTATGTACTCCCATTTCATGGTAACAAGCTGGGATATATAGATCTTATTCTGTCCATTTTAAAGATAAGGATCTCGAACACCCAGAGTTTGTAATTCAGGCCCGTTCACCAGCAGAGCTGCTGTCTTCTGGACCCTAAACACACACTCTGTTAGAAGCTCTAATGCTGCCTACAATATTCCACAGGTGAGAAAACTGTGACTCATGAAACACAGGAGTTTGTTCAGGGGCTTAGGCTGGAAGGCAGTAGAGCCAGGAAATCGACCTGACTTTGACCCCAAGCTCTTCTACTCACCTCCAAGCTAGGGTGCCTCTCCTACCACTTAGATCTCAGGTGACAAGGAAGGTCCCTCTGCCTTTAATGAGCTTTCCATGGAGCTGGCCATTCACGGGTATCATCACCTAAATTTGAGAACCACCAGATTGGAGAAAGCTCATGGTCTCTGCCATATTCTGAGAACCTAAGAAGCCCTCCATCTATCTATCCTTGGTCAACTTCAGAAGAGGGTCCTGAAAAGCAACATAAATTTGGAAGTCAGAAAGACCTGGGTTCAGATCCCTGCTCAGCCATTTCCTATCTGTGAGACTTAAAGCGAACTGATTAATCTCCCAAAGGCTCAGTTTCCTTGTCTATAAAATAGACGCAACAGGGCGGTGCTTGTGGCTCAGTGAGTAGGGTGCCGGCTCCACATACCAAGGGTGGCAGGTTCAAACCCGGCCCCGGCCAAACTGCAACCAAAAAAAATAGCCAGGTGTTGTGGCCGGCACCTGTAGTCCCAGCTACTCCAGAGGCTGAGGCAAGAGAATCACCTACGCCCAAGAGCTGGCGGTTGCTGTGAACTGTGGTGGCACCACACTCTACTGAGGGCGACAAAGTGAGACTCTGTCTCTAAAAAAAAAAAAAAAAAAATAGAGGCAACAATCACTACTTGATATGCTAGTCAGTCTTCCTCTTTTGGAAATGTGGGCTTTCTCCTGCAAGTCCTATCAAAATCTATTTGTGGAATTCCAGGAACAAGGGCTTGAGGTGTTGGTGATGTGTGTTGCCAGCCAACGTAACAGCAGTCATTGCCATCAGCGATGAAAGTCATTGGGCTTTCCATGTTTATTTCCACCTTATCACGTCTACTAATTTTCCTTTATCGCAACAAACCTCTTCTAATTCCAGCGATACAGTCTCTCCTCTTCATTTGTTCTCCTCTTTTGAGAAAGGCTCAGCCTGGCAGAGGAGTTAAAAGCCATAGACGTTGGAGTTGGGTGTTTGATCCGTGTGACTTTATGCAAGTTAGTTAATTTCCCCTTAGCCTGGCTTCCTTTGTCTATAAAAAGGGAATGAAAATCTTTGCTTCTTCCATAGAATCATTCAGAGTTAAGTGAGATACTCACAGTAGGTGTTGACACGTCACCTCTCTTTCTGGTCCTTACCCTGTCTTGTTTTACTTTGGCTAACTCTGAGGCTGACCTCACAAATGCTATTTGTCCCCCCTCTTTCTCTTGTTGTTCCCCCAACTATTTCTAGAATGGTCATGCTATTGGTTTGAGCTGAGGACAATCCATCAGATATTATAATGAATGTAAGTAAGTAGATTTGGTAGCTTTCTGAAAAGTATTGTTCAAATATAAACCATTTATTTTGCCCTTCTTGACCAAAGTTTATGAATATATGCTCACTACAATATCAGCTGTACTATAGTCATTTAAATAATGTCATTATTACAGTTACAGTAACCGTAACAACATGTTACAGTTGTGTGGTGCTTAATATTGTGTCTGGTACATAGTAAGTGCTCAGTGAATGGCTGATGAAGAAATAATTGAATGTATGAATGAATGGATGACTACTTCTTCAAGGTAGCAATGATGTGGGCAGAGCTGACTGCCATCGAAACCAAATGACTTAAGGAACATGAGAATGAGATGGGCCGTGATCCTAGACCCTCTGACTCAGATTCTTGCATCTTTCCTCTATGAGTCTCTCCAATTAAGCAGGGCAGGATCATGCTGTGAACCAAACACAGGTTTCAGGGGTGAAAATGTAGACTGATAACACCATCAAGCCTGGGTTCAAACCAGGCGCAGGGGTTCACTAAACCCAGTACTCTGGGAGGCCAAGGCGGGCAGATTGCTTGAGCTTATGAGTTCAAGACCAGCCTGAGCAAAAATGAGACCTCATCTCTACTAAAAATAGAAAAACTGAGACAAGAGGATTGCTTGAACCCAAGAGTTGGAGGTTGCTCTGAGCTATGACTACCCAGCACTTTACTCAGGATGACAGCTTGAGACTCTGTCTCAAAAAAAAAAGGGGAGGGCCAGGTTCAAATATCATGTCCCCAAGGCTTAGTGTTTTCAGTGTCCTTGTCAGGCAGAGTCTGAAACCCACTGTTCAGAATGGGAATCATAGGCCTGGGCTGTGTTCTGCCTCCTTGGAGTCCACGTCCCACAAGTGGGAAGTTGGAGTCAGGCAGGGATTGGGTGGGTGGGTGTTGCTCCATTCTGGGGTATTTATGTTGATGGCTTGGAGTAGGGGAGAGAATTCACTCTCTGGGAGAAATAGCCTCTTCAGGCCAGGCACAGTGGCTCACACCTATAATCCTAGCACTCTGGGAGGCTGAGGCGGATGGATCACTTGAGCTCATGAGTTTGGGACCAACCTGAGTAAGAGTGAGACCCTGTGTCTACTAATAATAGAAAAAACTGAGGCAAAAGGATCACTTGAGCCCAAGAGTTAGAAGTTGCTATGAGCTATGATGACGCCATGGCACTCTGCCCAGGGCAACAGCTTGAGACTCTATCTCCAAAAATAAATAAATAAATGAATAGCCTCTTCCTGGTTCCTCAGCCCCACCCCCAGCTTCTTATCTGGTTGCCATATTGCCTGGAGATGGTGATCAGGAGCAGGGGAGTTAGTAGGGCAGGCCTTTAGGGGCACAGCAGAAAGAAAACTAGTTCTGGAGCCAGGTGGAGGTGGAGGTGAGTGAACAGACCATGTACTAGCTGGAAGACCATGGGCGGATCTTCCACGCTGGCAACCTAATTTCCTTGTGAGAAAAGCAGAAGGTTGTTAATGGGAATCACAATACCTGCCTCACTGAAATGTTACCAGGACTCCTTGGGGTCACGTAAGTAGAGCACCCAGAATAAAGTTAAGTAGGTGCAAATGTCTGATTCTCCATTTTTCTACCCTGCTTTCAACGTCAGAGGCAGCACAGCAAATTTGGAGCTGAACAGTTCCTATTATCAAAGACCCTTTCCCTTTCATGAAGCTGCTTTGGGCCTCAAAGTTCTCATCCATTTCTGCACGCCATGGCCCTCCACACCAAGGTGGGCATTTATTATTGGGGGTTCACAGGAGGGCCTGGGCAGCACCCAAATCTAATTACAACTACAAAAGCTTGCACAAGGTAGGCGAATGTGTGTCTCCACATTATCTCCAGGGGAGCTCAGTTGGGTCATGGCAGCCAGCTGAATTATTCAACGCTCGTGTGCACTAGCTCTGTCTCTTTCCCTCAGAGCCTCTTTGTCTTAGAGACTGACATTTGTCCTGGATGTGCCCTCCAAGGACAGATTCCCTTCCTGTGGAACAACTGTGCCACTGTCAAGTGGATGGTGAGAAGGAGGTGCAGACTGGTGGTGTCCCCTTTGATGTGGACATCTTGCCTGGAAGCCTCATTCACTTAAGGGGCTGGCACTGAGCACATGGGAGTCAGTTGTTCACCGGTTGGGGTTGGAAGGAGCAGGCCAAACTAGTGAAGCAGTGGCGGCCTGTTTCCCAGAGGCAAACTAAAAACTAGACCTTTGGGGAAATAACCACACGGGAAATAAATACTAAGTCTATCACCTAAGGGTTTTCAACCTTTTTAAGCAGAAGAACCCCGCTGGTGTTTGTCTTCAGAAAAAAATACATGCAGTTAATGCAGTTATAGTCTATAAAATGTGTAATAAAAATGAAATCTACTCCAAGTGGGCTGGGGAGGGGGACCCTTGCTCCACTGAGGAAGTTTCCAGCAGGTACATCTGTGGAACTGTAGAATTCTATGCAGTTCATTTTAAAACCAGGAAACCACACTCAACTACACTCAAGCAGGCACAGAAATCAAATATGTAGACATTTTCTTGCAAGGAAATCTCATCTCCGTTTGGTGTTCATTTGAGGCTTCTAACAAAGCCTGATGGATTTCTAAGGAACAGATGACAGGGGACCCTGGAACCCCAGCTTAGACACTCCCTCTCTCAAGGCCGTTTTGTCACTGAGGCCCTGCTGAGGGCAGCACTACTAGCCCCTGGTGCCCAGCGGTGACTATGACTCATGGAGGTCGCGGTGGGCCATTCTGGGGGCCTAGATACAGGTCCCCCACAGCTAAGGTGAGCCGTGGGGGGCAAGTCGGAAGCAAACTGCCAGTTCTTAGAGTCAGTCTCCAAAGCCACCTGCAGGCTCAGGGGACTTCATGGAGGGTGGTGTCTCCTGTACAGAAGGAGGGGCTGGTTACCCTGGCAACCAACCACCTTCAGTCGTCCAAACTCCCGTGTTAATCACCCTAGGCTTTTGGGGAGTGTTTTCTATTATTTAAATTGCCTTGGAGAATGTAGACAAGATTTTATTTTTTAAGTTTTGAGCTTGAGCATGTGTGCATGTGTTCTCTCTCTCTCTCTGTCTCTCTCTCTCTCAAGTTTTCCTAAAAGTAAATGTAACCATTTCAGGGATTTTACTTTCCATTCTCCTTTTTTTTCCCTCCATCTCTCTCTCCCTGAGATGGGAACCTACATTCCTAACACACCTCACTTCCTAAACCCCAGATGTGAACATTTCCCCAAATATAAAACGACAGATCTCTGGGATCTGTCCAGTAAGACAACCGTTGTCTCATTTTTAGATCAGGGTCTGGGAGAAGGTGGGGGTGGGGGGCTGTAAGTCATGGTAGACACCTAGATTCTGGATGCTCAGATAGAGTCTTTTAACTTCCCTTGTGAGAGGCAGGCCCAGGATCAAAGGAAGGTGGGTGCACAGGGAGTGTGTTCTGCTGCCTTTGAATTTTGATGTGGGAGTCCTACGTCAGCCACCTCCAACAGCAACCTCCCCTGCCTGGTGTGTGGCTGCCCTGCCTGTTAATGACCCTACTGTGACTTTGGAGGCCGCCTTTCTCGGTGATGCAAAGCAGGAATTTGTTGAGGCCTGGGTTGCTGTGAAGCAATCTGCAGAGCCCAGTGGAGGGCCAGAAGCAGGCCCAGCAGACCAGAGTTTTAAAGATGCTAGAAATGCTTGAGTTCCACCCACCCCCAAAGGTAATGTCAAATCAAAGCAGAATGTAACTGTAAAACACAAAACTGCCAACACTGAAATAGTTTCCTCCCAGTGTTTTTCATTACAAACGCTGGATCGCTTCATGGGTTGATTTTTCCTTCCTCTTCTTTCCTTCTCCCACCGCTGCTTTGCTCAGTAAAAGTAGCAGGTGCCTGTAAGGGCTCGGCCCCTGCACACGGGGGAGGCAGCAGGGAGAGGGGCTTGCCGGCTGCCCACCGCAGCTTCGCTCTTTCTGCCTCTTGTTTTGGCCTCTGGAACTTTTCTTTCATCGTCTCTTTCCCTGGGACCCTTTACTGAGGGGAGAGTTGGGCTGAAAGCCTAGAGGGGAAGCAACACCCCACCCAATCTCCTAAACTCTAAGACTATCCTTTCAGAGTAGTCCCGATAATGATCATGATAATGGTGATAATAAGAAAGGGTCTGAGATTGAACTAATGTACACAGCTATGATTCAATTAAAAAAAAAAAAAAGAAAGAAAGAAAGGATCTGAGAACTCACTTTTATTATAAGGAATGGGCTGGCTTTTTGAGATGTTTCTGGGTTCCAATTTCATGCTAATTAAAACAAGCAATTGTAGTCTGCATCCTAAAGGTCAATGTCTGGAACTTAGTGGGCCCATAGAAAGAAAGGTCTGAAGGGTAGGACAAGGTGGAGTAAATATGAGCAACATTTTGATTTACAGATGGGGAAGCCTAGTCTTCAAAAGAATGAGGAACCCGCTGCAAATCACCTTGCTCCTGGGTAGCAAGGTCAAATTCAGACTCTAAATATTTCAGTGCGCAGTCTAGGTTTTGCAATGATGTCCCTTGCAATTTCATGGTTATCAGTAATGGGTATCTCCAAAGAACTGTTTGCAAATGAATATAAAAGAAAGAAACTTAAGGAAAAGGCATAACAATGAAAAGTAAAATCCTGAAACAGCAAAGAAGGGAGTAGACAAAGGGATCTATAAAGAGGGAGTTTAGATTGCCCTTCAATTCCCTGCAGCAAACACTTCCACACCCTCTGCAGTATTCCAGGCCTTACTCTGAGAGACACGCCTCGGGTACCCTGGGAGGGAGGGCCTGTGCTTCTCTCCATTTCCAAGATGCAGTACCTGAAAAGGAAAATATCAAATCATTTGCCCAAGGTCACACGGATGGTTAGTGGAAGAGTAGAGATTCATTTATTTATTTTATACATACAAGGTCATGCCCTATCACACAAGCTGGGTGCAGTGTCATGATAATAGCTCATTGCAACCTTAAACTCCAAGGCTCAAATGATCCTCCTGGATCAGCCTCCTGAGTAGCTGCAACTACAGGCATGTACCCCTGAAAATAAGTTGTTTTTTTTTTAAATTTTTGTAGAGATGGGAGTCTCGCTATGTTGCCCAGGCTGGTCTTGAACTCCTGGCCTCCAGTGCTTCTCCTACCTCAGGTTCCCAAGGTGATGGGATTATAGGCATGAGCTACTGCACCCACGGATTTATAAACCGTATGGTCTAGCCTTATAATCAAAGAGCATTGTGCCCTTTATCAATATCCTGTCATCCATGAGTAACATTATAAAGATCAGTGTTTAAATAATATCAGCTCCCACAAGTTGGGAGTTAATTTTCTATATTAAGTACAGGAGACTGCTTCTCTCCATTCTCTCCCATTTTTCTAAGTTGGGATTATAGATAAGAAAGTTAAGACTGTGTCTTTTTCAAATTTCTGCTTCCTGGAGGGCCTCAGAGATCATTGGAACCTTAAGCAGATGTAAATATCTTAGCTTTTGAGACCAAGCATCCTTCTCTTCTTTCTGAATAAATAGGATATTAAGAGGGACATTTCTTATTGTCTTGGACTTTTAGCTGAGGTTCCAAAGCTAAGGCTGAGTGTCCACACATGCTAAAGATAAGCCCCAGGGCGGCCTCATTGGACCAAGAAGTGACCATGACTGGTCCTGGGGCTTTTACCTGCAGGGTGAAGAAAGGAAGCCTGGGGATGGCTAAGAAGCATCCTTCTGGAACACGCACACCGAGGCTGCCTTCAAGAAGGGAATGTGGCTTCCTGTTCCTGCCTGGAGGCTTATTGGTGCCCGTAGGAACTCTCAGTCCCTTCCACCACCTGGTGCTATCTCTTGGGACTGAAGGCCAAGTATCCCCAGGAGCCTGAGGCTTCACCTGATGAAGAGCGATGCTGTCTGGAAGGAGATGCTCCTGACTACAGAGCCAGGAGAGCAGGTGCCATTAGAGAGAGTTGCCTTCTTGCCAATGGTGTGTCAAGTAGACAACTTGCTAGCTACAGCTAACGGAGGCTAAGCCACCTCCAAAGGACCCTGTGTCAGAGGGCTGCCTGCCAGGGAGAGAGGTCTCTGGCAGCAATGTGACATGAGTGCTGTGCTAGAGGTGAAGGCATGAGCGGCCGACCCCAGAGTCTCCCCACATCATGAATGACAGGGGACATGACCCAAGAACCCAGCTAGTACCCTGTGCCTTAGATTACCTGTCCCTAAGGTCATACTGCCCCAGATGAAAGTAACGTCAGTGCTGCAAGAATCTGCACCTTTCTGATAGCCCACCCCCGCCCCTGTCCTCAGCTCTAGAGAGGCCACTAATGGGAGAACAGAAGGAGAAACGGAGTAGGAAAGGAAAACGGTGGGGCCCCTCCCACTGCTGCTGGCCTGGAGACCCACGGCTCAACCTCCGCCAGAGACGGGGTGCACCTGGGGTCAGGTAAGAGACTCAAGATTTTATTTTGATCAAACTAGACTTTTTATTGCCTGAAAATGAGATTGTTCTGAAACCTGAAGACAACCAGTGAAACTCTGGGACCTGACTGAGATATCAATGAGGGGCGAGGAAGAGAAATTTGGCAACATGGTATCTAAACTAAAGGGGAAGAGAAATTTGGCAACACAGTATCTAAACTAAAGGGGAGGAGAAATTTGGCAACACAGTGTCTAAACTAAAGGGAAGAGAAGAATGAAGCTATTTGCAACATTTATTTAATAAAGTGGCCACATGAAGAAAATCAATGACTAAGAAACTCCAAATTTGTCTCTAGAGCCCATCAATGCCCCAATCTTGTAATAAGGGACACAAAGGGAAAGGGAATGACATTTATTAAGCACATACCACATACAGCCACCATCCTAGAGCCCTTATGCCTAAAACTTCATGAAATCCGCTGAATAATCCCATGAGTATGAGGTTAACAAGTCCATTTCATAGATTGGGAAACTGAGGCCCACAGATGTTAAGCAAACTGCCCAAGGACAGATAAACCCACGATAGAATCTGGAGCAGAGATCTGAGCTCACTCGATCACACACTGCACCAGAGAAGAGACTGTACCTGTGGTCAAGGCTACATCAGGCTCTCAGGATACTTACTAATAAAGGACCACCTGCTCTCATGTCTTCCCTCATGGCCCTGTGGCTTCTCCTGGAAAGATACTGCCCACTTCCATCACTTTCACTGCTACAGTTTATGCAAGAATGTGTGGAGGCTGGCAGGCTGATTTGTAATTGTTATCAAATTCAACATACATGCAAACTGGATTGCAAGCATGAAGGGGAGAATCACGTGTTCTCACCATGGCTCCCTTCCCCTGGGACCTTCCTGAAGCTCCCCCAGCCACGCCCATGAGGATGTGGGCTGAAGGCCACGCTGAGCCTCGGGTAGGTTAAAGACGCCCGCGTCATCCAGCAAGTGTTCCTTGCTGAGCCTTGGACCCACGTGGCTGCACCGCAGCATGAACCCCCAGCATCCCTCTCCCGGACCCCCACTTCCTCCCTCCCGGCCTCGTGGCCGCCAGGTGTATGCCTTGTCAGCCTCCTCTGTGTTATGTTGCAGAACATTGGAATTGGCAACGCTGACGGAGGTTACACACCGCGTGGCTCAGAATAGTAGCTTAAGCAGATGTCTTGTCAAAACAGAATAAGAAGCTGTGAAGAAATCGTCTGTGAAACCCAGCCATGTCCTGCTTCCTCTCATTGCTGCTGTAAAATAGCAGTGGGAAAAACGTTTAGTTCTCCCAGAACAGTGCATTTCATGCATGAAGCACACCTAACTTCTAGAACTGCTGTTCTGGCTCAGGTGCTTCACTTCCCTTTCTTACTTTTTCCCCTTTGCTCTGCCCCCCTCCTCCCCTCCCCCATCTCCTCTTCCCTGGTTGTCCCTTCTGGCCTGGCCTGTCCTGCAGAGATGGCATGAGCTCCCTGACTCCGTAGCCCTGGGTTCTGGGCTTCTGAGGCCTGCACGCCCCCTTCCCTTTGTCTGAGGAGGAGGAAGGGGGAGGCCGGTGCATTAGGCTGCTGCCCTCTACGGAGGCCCGGGGCTGGGCCCCTGGAGGAGGCAGTGAGGCTGGCCAGTCTGGGCGACGGGGCAGGTGGCAGGGAGGGGCGGGAGAGGAAGCTCATTGCCTTTTGCCTTTGCCTTTCGTTAGCCCCTTCACTGCACTTGGGGCTGGGAAGAGCAAGAGCTGGAGTCACTGAGAATCCGCGGACAGATGGAGCCACCAGAGGGGAGGGCGTGTGAGTTGAATTCGCGGTTTACAGTCGCAGCGTGTTCAGCCTTCACACTCTGCCCCTCTCCGCTTCTCTGAATCAGCTCCCAGAAACCCAGGGCCGGTTCTGTCATGGCCAGGGCCAAAAACTTCATTGCCACTCAGACTAAGCAGCATCTCCCCATTGGGTCAAAGAACACAAGAAAAACTCCATGTGTCACAAGGCCGCAGAACAACATTAGGTGGAACCACTCTGGGACACGGCGCAACCGAGAATTATTCACCCTGGCAGACCTGATAGGCATTTTGGAGAGAAGTGAAAAAAGACTATTTCAGTGCTGTGGCCTAAAACAGCTGAACTGCACTCACTGGCCAGCATGCTGTGAGGATTTTCTGCCTGAAAGTCGCTCTCTCTGAAGGCTGTTTCCTGGGCAGCAGTTGTAACCACAGAGGAATTTGCTTCCTTCTTTAGCATTAGCATTGCATTGTGAGAATATGAGAATGCGTGTGTGTGTGTGTGTGTGTGTGTGTGTGTGTGTGTGTGTGTGAGAGAGAGAGAGAGAGAAAGAAATGAACGGGTAAGCAGAAACCCTTCTTGCCCTCTGTATCTGTGGAGTGGAAACACAGGCAGGTCTGGGCAGCTCCCTCTGCCTTCAAGGACCCATTGGTACAGGAAAACCTTCCTTGGTGAGGAGAGGCTGTCCTGTCCTTGGAAAGAGCCTTGCTGAGAAGTCAGAGAGGGAAGCACTCTTTGCATGCATGGCCCCCACTCCAGCCCAGATGGATCTTCCAGCCAGTCTTTTACTAGAAAGCCCAGAAATTCCCCACACCTAGAGTCTGAGATACAGGAAGTCAGCAGCCCCTGCTCCAATTTTGGGCCTCACTTGTGAATTTCATTGTTTGGGGCAGGACTCTCAGTGGTCAGGGCAAGTGGGAGGACGCTGCTCCTGCAGTCTGTCCCAATTCCTTGTGGAAGGAGGAAGAGAGGTGCGGGGGACACTCCTGCTTCCCTCTGTTTTCCCTCTTGGGGCTGCCCACTCAGGTCAGGGCCTTCTATCTGAGCACCAGAGCACACACATGCAGATCACACACACACACAGCGTGTCCCCTCCCCCTCCTTTCCTGCCTCTGGATGCAAGAAGGAAGGCATTGGCCAGCAGATTGTCAAATGCCCAGGAACTAAGGCTGCTGGTGGCCTCATCTGGCTTGAATCTCCACCTCTGGGCAGCATTGTTTGCAAGGAACAGATGTATTCAACAGAAGAGTGCGTGCAAATATGCCTTGGCATTGCAAAATGAATCCAGCCATGGCTGTTGCAGAGCTGAAGTTCTGGCCATTCTCTTTTTGGGGAGACATGCCATAGCAACCAGGGATCCAGGGCCCAAGTGGAGGAGAGGTTCAGAGGCAGCCCCAGCCTCTGTGCCACCGGGGAAGTAGTCCCAGAAGGAGACCCGGAAGGGGCAGCAAACCCCTCCCTGCTTTTAGCAGCATGGTGCTGCCCTCTGCTGGCAAGTCTAGGCTGAGCCACTGCAGGGGCAGTGCAGCTTCTCAGGCACCTGCTGATAGGCTCAGAGGGCCTTGAAGGGAGGCTGGTTTCTGTTCCCCTGGCAATCAGAGAAGGGGGCAGACCATTTTATATTGAAAAGCCGTGAGAGTTCTCTCTCCTTTTTCTTTTTTTAAATACTGTGCTCTAAGCCTAGGAGGTAATGCAGGAAAAAGAGGACCCAGAGGTAACTAACGCTAGGTTAGTCCCTTTGAAAGGTCTGGAATAGTGCCACAGAAGCTAGATGCAGGTCCTTAATTTTATTTGGAAAACAACTCTAAAGATTAGATGTTAGAGTTTTGATTTGACAAAATTAAAAGTATGGCTTAAGAGAGACAATTAAATTGTCCAATACCCACTTAGCTAGCAAGTAGCAGAGCCAAGGTTGAATCTGGGCTGTCGATGCCAACACCCATACCAGGCAACCTTACCATTTAGGGTTTAACTCTGGATGTTAGGGTGAGGTGGGAGATGCCTAACCATTTGAGGCACAGATTTTCCCCACTAATGTACTAGGCTTTTGTCCTTAAAGTGGGTTGCCCTGAATCCAAAGCCAAGGCAGGCAGCCTTGTGGAAGGGAAACACAGCTAGTCCAGGTTTATCAGTCTGCTTTGAATTCTAGCTCTGCTGTTTAAAGAAAAGCTTTGTGACTTTTCAGCCACTTGTCCTTTGGATTCTGTTTCCCGTCGAGTGATTGAGGAATAGGGATGGGTGAGTGTTTATTTTGCTGTTGCATTAAACATCAAGGATCTTTTCTTAAAATATTTTTCTACCTCACGGAACACCGTGTCTTTAAAAAACAATCTTAGCACCAATGTTATGTTGTATGTATTCCTTCTCTCGGTTTTGATTAAACAAAGATACATTACTGCCGGTGGGTCCTGAGAAACGGACTCTGAGGTGGAGATCAGCATGCAGGAAATCAGGGTGTGTTTTGGCAGTGGAGAGAGAGAGGGAGAGAAAGGGAAGCAGAAGCCAGCAGAGGGAGAGGTTGGACCATGATGCCCACACAACAAAGGGCTCAGCTGATCCCAGCGCTGGAGCTGGGAGCTGCAGAGCTGTCTCTGCTGGGGCAAGGGGCCCAGGCCTGTGTGCCCATCCCCACTGTGTCAATCAGGCAGGGCCATCACCTTGAGCAAAGCCACTCCTTCCCCCCAGTGCAATTCTCAGGGAGGGACTAGCCATTAAGTGACAGTAGCCAACACTCCCCCATCTGGGAGGCTGAGGGCCCCAACATTTGCCCCAAGAACTGTGCTCACAAGGAGCACCAAACAGCAGTGACCCATAGTCCCAATGTAGAAAATTTTCTGTGAGGTCTCATCGAAGGTAAAGGTTCAATTTTTATTAGATGTTTTGGGAATGAAAATTGCTCATGAACCTGCCTTCCCAGATCCTAGAGGTCCAGGGACTCTAAGCTGACAATATGGCTTCTCCTTTCTAGAATGCTAAGGGTATGGTGTTGTTCTATCCTAGAGACCGCATAGAGATGTTACCACCAGAGAGCCACTGTGACTCCTCCAGCAGGCCTGCTTCTGTTCCCAAGGTGCTTGGGAGAGGATGTTCCTTCCTCTGGACCACCCTGCCCCAGCCCCAACCCACAGCTTGGTGGCAGAGGACGGCTGGAGTTCAGCCCATTCTTATCACCTGGGTCAGGCACGCTTAAGCAGTGCACAGCCTGCACAACCGTTCATGGGGACCCTGCTTCCCCTTTGTCATTCTCTCTCAGCCTCTCCTTCTTTCCCCTGACACCAACTTTCTGGGCATCTAGCTCCCCAGGAGCCAGGCAAGGTGTCAGAGCCTCGAAAATGTTCACTGCTGGGAATCTCACCTAAGGAAATAATCTAAAAACATGGGCGATGCAAGGGAGGATGCTAGTCTCAATGCCATTTATAAAAGCATTGACAGATCCAAGCCATTCTAAATGGCAAATCATAGGGGAATAGTGAATTATGGTGCAACAGCAAAATGCACTGTCATGCCGCCATTAAAAATTATGTGTGTAAGAAATGGCATGAAAACATGTTTATGTTTAGTTCACAACACAAGCCACAAAATTATATTATACTACCTGATCACAACAATACGTAATAAGTAAACACTTAAAGACTGGCAGGAATATCTGGACTGCTCATGGATCTGGATGGAGGCACCACAGCAGGGATCTCTAAACCCTTTTTATGCCACAGACACTGTTGGCTGTATGGTGAGCCTATAGGTTCTTTCTCAGACAGTTTTTAAATACCTGAAATATAAAACATACAATTTCAAAGAAAACTAATGATATTAAAATGTATGTATCAAAATATTAAAACAATATTGCAACATAGTAGAATGTGTGCTTCTTTTTAACACCATAAAAAACAAGATCTAACAGAGGGTCAAATAACTACTATACCTATGAAGTAGTTAAGAATGCAAATTGTACTTTAAAATGCCTACAGTAACCAAAACATGGCATAAAAATGTCTAAGATTTGTATCAATGACAAAGTTACCTGTATAGCTAAGACTACTGTGACTACTGTGATGCCTAGTAGTTACTTCTTTGAAATAAGAATGACATTTCTTCTAAGTTTAGGTACCCTCTGAACCTCTTACAGATCTTTTAGGGATTTATGAATGCTGATTTTAAAACCCTTGTATCAGAGTCTCTTTCTTGTTTCCTTTCTCTTCTGTTTCTTTTCTTTTCTTTTTCCTTCCTTCCTTCCTTCTTTCTTTCTTTTTTGTCTTTCTTTTCTTGCTTTCTCTCCCTCTTTTTCTCTTTTTTACCTTTCTTTTTTTCCTTCCTTTTGATGTCCAAATTTTATGTAGATATGCATTGCTTTTTATAATATAAAATAATCAAGGGGCTTTAAGTTACATAAGCAAATGAACAAAGAAGACATGGTTCAGATGTATTCGATCACTTGATAAGGCACTGAGTGCTTTCAGATGTCATATCCTTTAATTCTCAGGTTAATCTGTGAGAGGGATGCTCTTAGTGTAGCCATTTTGGAGATGAAGACATGGAAGCCAGGCCAGGTTAAGAGACTCATCCAAGGTCACACAGCCAGTAAGTGATGGTGAATTTGAACCCAGGTCTGTCTTTCCCAGAACCCAGACTCTCATCTATTAGACATCACTGACCCTCACAATCTATGGCTAATGATTAGTAAGATAAACATTTTGTTTGTACCTTTGGTTTACTTTAGCTACGGTGAAGTAATCTCTTAATCTGAACGTTTCTCTTGCTGAAGTATAGCTGCCTTTGATTAAAAGTTGTTTATAATGCAATTCCAGGGCATTTCATGGTGCTCTGGGCTCCAGATGAAAAAATCAAGATCTCTGGTTGCTGAAGTCAGTTGATAGCTTAGGCAGGAATATTCTGTTTCCCCAAATGCTTTATCAGTTCTCCTGTGGGAACATAGAGGAATTTAGCTTGAGTTTCAGGTGGGACGCTTTCCTCTGAGCGGTGAATTGGTATGCTCAAAAAAAACAGAACTGAGGCTGCAGCTCCAGTTGAAAACATGGGGTGGGGTCAAGAGGGCTCCTGAAGGGAGGATGGATTCTCAAACAGCAATCCTGCTGCCAGAGATGTGCCCAATGTGAGAAGGCTGGACAGGCCACTTGGGGGCAGCATCGAGCCAGAATTATGTAGGGGCTCTTGGTCTTTTTAATAATCACATGAGCGCGTGTGGGGCAACCGGTTTGGAAGAGGGGATGCTCCTGTAGGGCCACATTGGGAGGGACAAGCTATAATAACCCTGAGAGGTATTGCTTCTTTTACAAAGGTATAACATGGTGCATATGACCATGGCTGGAGAATTAGCCTAAATATATATATACAGACATGCTATATTGGGTATGTAACTTGAGTTTTGTGTGCTCCGTTTCTCCATGGGGTTGATATGAGTACTAAATTAATTAATACAAATTAGACATTCTTTCAGTTAACTGTTGCTGCAAAACCAACCATCCCTAAACTTCAACTTTGTATTTGCTCATGATTCTGCAATTAGGGCAGGGCTCAGTGTCCCTGGAACTTTCTTCTTCTCGAGATGTTGGCACCTCAGATGGGCCTGGATGACCCGAGAGGTCTTCCTCAAATGCGTGAGGACTTCCTCAAATACCTCACTAGGGGCTGTCTGGGCCTCTCTCCCCAGCAGGATAGTCAGAAAGTTTTTACATATTGGCTCAGGTCTCCAAGAGAGAGAAAGAAGTTACCAGCTTCTTACCACCTAGACCGGGATCTGGTGCTGTATGAACCTCCAGCACATTAGGTAACTCAAAGTGAGTTACAAAGCCAGCTCACATTCGAGGAAGAGAGAAATCAGCTTCCTCTCTTGATGGGGCTGGTGACTTACACATACAAGGATGGGAGGAAGTATTGGTAGCCATCTTGCAAGCAATCTACACTTACAGTACTGAGTGGCATATAGTAAGTGTCCCATAAATGGACAGAGATTCTCCCAAGACCACACAGCCAGCAAGGACAAAGCCAGAATTTTAGCCCATCTTTCTTTTTTGTTTTTGTTTCTTTGGTTTTTGTTTTTGTTTTTTATTTCAGGTTAGTATAAGGGTAGGAATGTTTTGGTTACATTGTTTTCATTTCTAAGGTAAAGTTCAAATTGTGGCTGAGCCCTTCACCCAGGGGGCCGTGCCGAACACCTTCACATCATGCACATTAGGTGAGAACCCGCCAATCATCCTCCTTCCTTTCCCCTCCCCTCTCGGTGCTCTCCCCTCCCCCCTGCCTCCCCAGACTGTACTTGTGATTTTTCTTTCTCATGGGCATACAATTGTTTATGTATTGGTTTCATATTAGTATTGAGTACGTTGGATACTTTTTCCCCCCATTCTTGACCTACTTTACTAAGAATAATGTGTTTCAATTCCAACCAGGTAAACACAAAAGTTGTTCTCCAGTCTTTCTTAATTAAAGCCCATTCACACATCACACCATCATTGTAGGCTGTGTGCCCTTGGCCAAGTCATTTAACCTTTCTGAGCTTTGTTTTCCTCATGTCATGTCAGGTGGGTAAATTAAGGACAACAACCACGTAGAATTATTGTACAGACGAAGTAAGAAAATGCCCAGGAAAGCATCTTAAGACCTATAAAGCATTATGGGAGCGTGAATTATTGTGAGATTTTAATTGGAACCTCATGTGTTCTGAATTTATCTCCTGGTGGCAGACTCTGGATTCATGTTCAGCTTTTCTGGCACTGGTGATGAAGTTAGGGTGGCTGAGGGTGGATGACAGGAGGGGGCACAGAGCTTACCCACAGGCAATAGTCATTTTCGAGCCTTGGAGAAGAGGCCATTGATATGAATGACAAGCCATTCGCGTCTGCTCAGTAAGGAAACTCCCAAGAACCTTGCTGCGTGGAAGGAGTCTGGAGACAGGGAGACGCTCTCTTTGGAAGCTTTTGCTCCTCTCTGTTCTCTGGGGCCAGTCCAGCTTTCATGCTGTCTCTTCTGGTGAGTCCCCAGAGTGCCCTTCTCAGTAAACTGCATAGCACCTAAGCCGTCCTGCCCTGGGAAGGTGGACAGACAGACAGCCCTTGAGCACTGCCTGCTGTACCTGCAGCCCCCACTTCTCCCACTGATTCTCCCTTCACCATTCCCCTCACGTGCCTGCTGCACTCTGGCTGCAGGAAGCAGAAGCTGTGCCTTTATTAAATTTGATCCTCATCAGAATTGCATTTAGTGGTTTTCCAAGTTATGACTTTCTAATTAGCTTTCTGTTGAAGCTATTTTCATTGCTTGTTCAGAATCAATGTAAAAGAGCTTCCATTTTCTTGATGTGTTGACCCCCTACGGTTATTTTCCCCTTTTAAAAAAAAAAAAAAGGCAAGGATGTGCTTCCTGAGAAATCTGATAGCTAATCACAAGCTTTAGGAAAACCCTGTGGTTCCCAGATTATCATCTGCTTCCTGCTTGCAGGAAAACAAGTTCTCATGGGGGGGGGGGGTGAGGGTGGCTTTGGAGTCCAACTTTCTGGGTTCAGATCTTGGCTCTGCTACTTGCCAGCTGTGATCGTGGCCACTTTAATCGGGGTCTTTAAGCCTCAGTGTCTTCACCTCTGTAAGGAACAGAGGTTGCTGTGAAGCTCAACCAGGGGAATCCCTAGAAGGGCTCCAACAGAATGACGTGTGCCTTCAGCAACATCAGCGGCTGCTGCCACGTGTGTTAGAATGACATGCTGGGAAAGAATATAAGTTCATAAAAAACTTTAAAGGGCTATATATATAAGGCTGTATGACTATATAAATGTGGGAGGTTTTTCAGTATTAAGAAGAATTAGCTGGGCGGCTCCTGTGGCTCAGCGAGTAGGGCGCCGGCCCCATATACTGAAGGTGGCGCGTTCAAGCCCGGCCTCGGCCGAACTGCAAAACAAAACAATAGCCGGGCGGTGTGGAGGGCGCCTGTAGTCCCAGCTACTCGGGAGGCTGAGGCAAGAGAATCGCTTAAGCCCAGGAGCTGGAGGTTGCTGTGAGCAGTGTGACGCCACGGCACTCTACCAATGGCGATAAAGTGAGACTCTGTCTCTACAAAAAAAAAAAAAAAAAAGAATTAGCTGTGTGGCCTTGGGTGAGTCACTCTGGCTTTCCAAGTATCTGGACTAGGACATGGGTTACATATTCGAGTGATTTCAGGAGCCAGGGCTACACTAGGAATGAATGAAGAAGATCAGACAGAAGAAATGTTCATGCAAATGAATATTACAGGGGAAGGGGTGCCTTGAGAGCAAGCCTTCAAAGTTAAGTTTGAAACTCTCTGGTTAAACTCTCTGGTTGACTTCAAGATGGGGAGATTTCTGAGTGGGCCCAATATCAATATGATCACAAAGCTCCCTTATATAGGGTGGCACCTGTGGCTCAGTGGGTAGGATGCCAGCCCCATATACCAAGGGTGGTGTGTTCAAACCTGGCCCCAACCAAACTGAAACAAGTTTCTTTATTTATGCAGGACTCCTCAGAGCCTTTAAAATGCCACCAGCCGCATAGTGAATTTCAAAGGGCAGGAAAGGATGTATGTGCAGTGGTTTCCAAACTTCTCTGCCCTCAAACTCTTTTTTCCCATTCAGACTAGTGGTCTGCTGAATACCTCTGGCAAATTCTGGGGTGGATGACCTCAAGAATTCCTTCCAATTCTGAATTTCAGCTTAGGTCTATAAGGTCAGAAAGAGGAATTTCTGATAGAAGATAATAGGCAGAAAGGGTGTGTTGTTTTTTTTTTCCTTTAATTGTTAACTTTCACCAAAACCATGACTAATTCTATTCATGTGACAGTACAGCTGTGCGTGAAACCAGATGTTTGGGTGTAGCTGCTCCTAATCAGTCATGGTAAGTCAGGTGGGACTCCAGGGGTGAGCGTGGTGCCGGGCCTATGAATATGTTACTTGGGAAAGCTGGGAAACTGGGCCTCGCACTTGCTGGGCTCAACTCTGGCATTATATACATGAAGTTCAGAAATCCGTGGTTTATGGCAAAGGCCTTTTGAGGCTGACCTTTGCTTTCTTCAACTGTAATAACTTGAGTGAATTTCTCCTGTGAGTCAGCAAACACTGGGTGAGCACCTCCTATTACAGACATCTGTAAATTACTGGATTATCTGCAGTGCCCTGCATAATTTAAATATATGTTAGGGAAGTCCCTGAGATCCAAGTTAAATTGTCAGGAACCCCAAATTCCATAGCCCACTGCTGTCTAAATCCCTTGCTAAGATTTCTACTTCCTAAGATTTCTCTTCTTTCTTTCTCTTTGGAATTGCTTTCCTTAATGGGCCCCATGTCCTACACCTTGTTTTAACCCCTTTTGTGGCTCAGAGAAGTTAAGGGACTTGGCTCAGACCCCACCGCCTATGAGTCTGGCTGAGTCAGGTTTGGCAGGGGGCCCTGGCTAACTAGAAATCCTTCTCCATTGCCCCAGGCTGCTGTCCCCTGAGAGCCAGAAGGGGGCTCTGGGAGATGTGAGCTGAGGTCTCCGACATGTCTCCACTCCCGGATTTCCTTCCTGCTTGCCTCCCTTGCCATCAGTCTGTGCTGCCCTTTCTACAGATAGCGACGCACGCGTCAAGTGTCCAAGATTTCATTCATTCCATTTTCCAACGGTATAATAGTATATCCCCTTTACAGATGTCCTTATAGAGGTAATAAAAATAACATAATCACCACAACAAGGGACAATTATGGAACTCTGACTGTGCCAAATGCGATCTCTGTTGTCTCATTCACACTCACAACATCCGTATATAGGAAATATAGCACCTCTTTATGGGGCAAAATCAAAACAGCAGCCAGGTTATTATGCCCAACTCTTTCAAAGGTAGGCCAATCTGCTTTTGAAAAGTACAAAGCCTTGTTACTACCAGAGTGACCCCTGGGACCTCCCCATAAGCTTTTGGGACATCTCTGGGGGCCCCGGGTATCCTTCAGGACAAGATCTTTATAATAACCACCCTCTTTGAGACAGGGGCTGGTTCTTCACTTAAGCTTTGTGACCCTTGCTCAGTTTGCTTTTTTTACAACTTCAAGGTTTGGTGGCACTGGAGCTTGGGTGGGCTTAGGCACTAAAGTCACCAACAGGATAGAATTCTAAGATGGTTAAGTAGGGATTAGTACTTCTGACATTTGGCCTTCCCAAAGCTGGCTGATCTAATACAGCTCAGAATCCAGGAAGGAAGGGTCCAAGTACAGCAAAGCCTAATGCCTCATTTGCAAAGAAAGGAACAGATTCCCACAGTTAACAGGAATTACCCAGAACCACAGCAATAGTTCTCAGGTTAGAGCTCAGACTGTGTGTCTTCTGGTCTATTGATCTGCATTGGCAGCTTCATAATCAAGTTTCCATTCAGGGCCAAACATGTACATTGATGGTATGATTAGTAGGGTGTCAAGAACCCCTTGACCACTCACCTAACCCCTGACCACCTACCTAATACCTGACCATCCATCTAATCCACTGAGTCCTAAAATAATGTCACATGTAAAACTTGGAGTAAGCCCTGCTACAATATCTTAGCTACCTAGAAATGGTAGCACGTAAGTGCATTAATGGCAAAGCCATAATTAACATCTGGATCCCTCACAGAGCAGAAACTGAGACACTGGACAGCTAAGTTTAATTGCTGGGAGATCTCTCAGGAAACCAAAAGAGCTACTAAAGTTTGGAGTGTGGACAGATAGAATATTTAGAAATTAGAGATCATCTGAAATCGTCTCATTGCTTAGATGGATGAGCCAAGACTAGGGAGAAGTGACATTCCCAAGCCTGCCTCTTCCCCTCCCCCTCAGCTGTCCATTTCTTCTCCAATCTCTCCCCTCACACGTGGCTCTCTGATTATTTGGGTACCAGGACTCTGGAGTCCAAATTCCATCACAATCTGGGTGGACTTTATGGATGAACTTGAGCTGAAATGGGATTTAATCATGGTCTCTTTTTGAACAGAGTGATTTTTATAGGCCAGCGTTGATTTCTTGCCTGCAACAACTATAAATTAGAATGACCCCTTTGGTTAGTTTTTGAGCCCTTGGATAGAGATGAGCCTGGCGTCCCACAGTGCATCTTGGAGTAGCATTCACTAACTAGCTGCATCAGAATTCACCACTGTGTGGCAGGGCACAGTGGCTCACACTTTAATCCCAGCACTTTGAGAGACCAAGGTGGGCAGATAGATAGCCTGAGCTCACAAGTTCAACATCAGCCTGAACTACGGTGGGACCCCATCTCTAAAAAAATACCCAGGCATTGTGGCGGGTGCCTATAGTCCCAGCTGCTCAGGAGGCTGAGGCATGAGACTCACTTGAGCCCAAGAGTTAGAGGTTGCTGTGAGCTATGATGCCAGAGCACTCTACCAGGGGTGACAAAGTGAGACACTGTCTCAAAAAAAAAAAAGAATTTACCAATGTGCTTGTTAACACATAGATTCCTGGGCTTTACCCAAGACCCACTGAATCCAGGATCTGTGGGGAATTTTTACATGTATCCCAGGCAGTTCACATAGCTTGGAGGACCACCTCTTTCATGGAACCCTGGGAACACAAAGTCAACCCCAGACCCTGCATTACCAAATGTATGAACTCCGCACGCCTGAGCTTCTGGCTCCTCGTCTGTAACCTGGGGAAAGTGATATTAATAACTACCTTATAGGTTATTGAGATAGTTAAGGAAGGTAAAGCAGGTAAATGCTTGGCATAGAACTTGGCACCTTACAAATAAATATTAAGTGAATTAATTAATTAAATCAAAGTAAATAAATTAAGCAAACATTGAACAAATATTAGCTGTTAGTGTGATATCATTCTTTAGAAGCAATCCCTATTTTCATCTGTTCACGTGGAGTTAGGCATCCTGGGGGAGCCGGGAACTGATCTCCCCCCCACCCCTCCAGGGGAGATTAGCAGGTGTAAGAAGCCTGCCCCCCTATTCTGTGGAAAGGGTCTTGGGGTGCAGTGACAATTTCTACCAGCAGGGGGAGGCATGAACATACGTTTCAGAGCACAGAGAGCCCCGGTCCTTGAGGGTGGAACTGGGTTCCAAAGCACACCGTACAGAAGTCTCTGGGGGAACTGGGTTCACATTGGAATCAGCGTTCTCAAATCTTTCCTCCATTGTGGATTGGAATATTTCGAAGTGTTCACAAGACAGAATGCTGCTTTTCCTCTAATTGCTCAAAAAGTGACACCCTGATCTGGCCCTATGCCAGTCTCCCCAGAGGCCTCGGAACATACCTCATTAGCTGTTGATTTTATTTCCACCACCCAGTCTGGCCCTGGCAGGCCCTCAGCAGTGTGCTGCCCGCCGGGCTTTCTAAGGAGACTTTGGCAGAGCTCTAATATGGGCCTCCTGTTCTTTTTCCATTTGAAGGAACAGAACTGTATTAGGTGCCCCCCCCACATGGTTTAAGCAAGAGTGGGGGGGAGGGGCGGGGCGTGAGGATGTCCAGACCTGTTCTTTAACCCTGAGCCCAGAGGCAATTCTCTTTCTGCCATTCCCCCTGAATCAAGTGGTGGGGAAGCCAACCACCACTGCTTGAGTACCTACTATGTGCTATTTCGTACTTATCACCTGGTCCCTCATGGGGCACGTTACAGAGGTGAAACATGATGCTCAAAGAGGTCAGGTGGCTTGGCGGGAGCCACACAGCTAGTGAGCAACAAGGAAAATAAGGACATGTCCTGCCAATTGTGACCTAGTATGTTGCTGGGCTGTATAGAGGTCATTTCACATACATTTAAATCTATATCAGTCAAACTTATAAACCCCAGTGTTGGAGCCTGAAGACCACACTTTTCCTTCTAATCCACATTCCCTCAAAACCCTTAGAAGTGCTATTCTATTTCCCCATCCAAATTATAAAAGTTGCCATTTGTTCCCCAATTAGAATCCTCTCTTCCCTCCTAACCCAGAAATCCTTTGGTGAGAGCTGCAAACGTGGCTTGGTCACATTCCCAATTTTAGATTTCCTTGTAATCACCAGTCCTGAAAGCCCTGATTCCTTCCAAGGCTCTGCTCCTAGGCACCCAGAAGTCAGAACACCATGAGAAGGGCTGCCCTCATCTCTGAAGGAGCCCACTCCCGTAATCACCCCTTTCATGCTTATCTCAAATAGGCTCAAATTGGATTTCTTTTCCTACAGTGATAAATTGACAGCCATTCGTTTTTCCTACAGAAATTAATGCCAGTAAAATGACTACTTCAGTCCACTCCCTGTTTTTGAATATACCATTAAAATAAACCATGCAAATGTGTGTGCACCCAGTGAGATGTGCTCCAGACCTGTTCTTTAACCCTGAGCTCAGAGGCAATTCTCTTCCTGCCATTCTCTCTGAATCAAGAGATGGGGAAGCCAAACACCACTGCTTGAGTACCTATTATGTGCTATTTCGTACCTATCACCTGATCCCTCACGGGGCACGTTACAGAGGTGAAACATGACGCTCAAAGAGGTCAGGTGGCTTGGTGGGAGCCACACAGCTAGTGAGCGACAAGGAAAATAATGGCATGTCCTCCCAATTGTGACCTAGTACATTGCAGGGCTGTATAGAGACCCTGTCATGTAATATGTGCAACATAGTGGAGGCATTTCAATCTTCCATCTTACCAGTGAAATGCACGGTGTGGCCTGGCATTGATGGCAGCTGGAGAAGAACTTGTGGCTTTGTGTTGTCTTTCTGGAACACCAGGCATGCTCCAGTTAGCACTGGTGCATTCAGATATACCTGGACTGTGATTGCTACTTCCAGACAGATTGCAGGACCTCGGGCCACATCCCCATCTATGAGCTAACCCAGGTGGTCACTTTAATTTACAGTTGTTACAGGCAGGAAATGAACTCTGGTCTGTAAAGATCTCTCAGAGTCAAAAGGAGAGGGTGAAATTCCACATTTAACTTCGAAGTTATCCATGAACTTCAGGAGTTTGGTGAACACCATCTGGATCAACTTTTACTGAGATCCCTCCTTACATTTCGGCAGCCACCCTTGTGCCTGAGAGACAGGAATCCATGTAGCAGTGACACATGGCCTAGCCCTGGCACTACCGTTCTACTATCCATAGATATTTTAGAACTGCTGGTTACCAGGCAGTCTGTGCAGTAGAGAAGGTGAGCAAGAGACAGAGAATCCACTTTGTTCACTGTTGCCTGTGAGACAGAATTTCCCAGGTACTACAGAGGCACATGTATTTTGTTACTTTTGAAAAGGGTCTACGCTTTCTGCTGTTGTTGCTTTTGTGGCAGTGAAGACACCTTCCTGGTAAGAGAAATCTACCTCATACCAGAGACTGAATGACGGAAGGTTGTTTCTGTAATATTTATCCCTACAAAGTAAATATTTCTGTCTCCGTCATGGTCCAGAGTTTCCCTGTTGACAGCTTCACAGATATTTCTTTTTCTCCTTTCTTAAACATTCACCCTTGCTGGGGACAGGATGGCCAGGCGCAACTGGTTCTTTTCACTTTGACCATGGGCTTCTTATAGCCGAAGGAAGAAAGGTGGCAAGTGACCCAGCCTGGGCAAGGATCGCCGAGGTCAGAGCTACGGCGGGGGGGGGGGGGGGGGGGGC
>CAUYON010048693.1:0-18312 GCA_963573935.1 Arctocebus calabarensis
GTGACTAATACATTTACTCTTTCTTTCTTTCTTTCTTTCTTTCTTTCTTTCTTTCTTTCTTTCTTTCTTTCTTTCTTTCTTTCTTTCTTTCTCTCTCTCTTTCTCTCTCTCTCTCTCTCTCTCTCTCTCTCTCTCTCTCTCTCTCTCTCTCTCTCTCTCTCTCTCTCCTCCCCCCTCCCTCCCTCCCTTCTTTCTTTTCTTTCAGTCTTTCTTTCATTATATTTCATGAAACAGCATCTCACTATGTTTCCCAGGCAACAGTGTCATGGCATCACCCTAGCACACAGCAACATACTACAATTCTTGGGATGACAGGATCTTCCTTAATAGGGCTCCTGGGTAGCTGGAACTAAAGGCAAGGGCCACAGCCCATGACAACTTTTTCTATTTTAGTACAAACCAGGTGTGTGATAGTGGCTGAGAGTATCTTGTTGCTCAGCTTTGTCTCTATCCCCTGATCTCAGGAGACCAGCCCATCTTGTCCTCCAACAGCAACAAAATATTTAAGTCATGTGTGGCAAATGTTATTAAGCTCTTCTTAAGACATGACCTTATCAGGAGCCTTTAGGAGTGTCCCATCCTTAGGTCCCAGTGACACATAGGGATTATGTCAGGACTGTTTTGCATATGAATGGTGGCAGATATCACCACAATTATGCCCAAATCTCTCTCTCTCTCTCTCTTTTTTTTTCCCCCGAGAGAGAGAGCCTCAAGCTGTCACCCTGGGAAGAGTGCTATGACATCACAGCTCTCAGAAACCTCCAACTCCTGGGCTCAAGTGATTCTCCTACCTCTGCCTCACAAGTACCTGGGACTACAGGCACCTGCCACAATGCCTGGCCATTCTTTGGTTGCAGTGTCATTGTTGTTTGGCAGGCCCGGGCTCGATTCGAACCCGCCAGTTCAGGTGTATGTGGCTGGCGCCTTAACCGCTTGAGCTACAGGCACTGAGCCCCAAATCTTTTTTTACTTATCAGTTTTTATTACTGATTGTATATTGAATGGGTGGCCATAAATAACTCTTTAACTTTCTATATGGCCATAAAGCAAAATGTTTGGACACACCTGGTCCAGAAGTCAGAAATGCTGTAACTTTCTAAATGTGCTTATATTTCCCATGAACAAAAGAAATAACTACAAGTAAGGAATACACTGATTGACTCATTACCTAACCAGACTTCAAGAGAGGATCTACAGTAGGACACCTACCTTCTGAAACAAGTTTATTCTACAGAAAAAGATAAAATCTCAGGAAAAGTAGAACTTAGAATTATATGACATAACTTTCAGGTCTGTGAAATCATTGGCTGATCTATGGGCTTGGGTACCTGGTCTACAACATCCGAGGACAAAATTAGGTATGAACCACACTCTTCCATTTGCTTATAAATCCATGACATAGACAGGAAAGGAAGGGTTATTGAATCCCTTGGGCAGAGATACAGACAAATTTTTGGAAGCAGGAAATGAGTGTGGAGAACAGAACCCCACTCTTTCATAACAGTTTGAACCCAATGACAAATCTGGATAGTCACTACACATGCTTAGAATGAACAAGGTTAAGCATAAAAATGGTAACACAGGGCAACATCCATTGTGATGTCATCCACGATGACCATGTAGTGACTAAATCCTGTAATGTCCTGGGATCCAGGCTTCTGGTCAAAGATACTAAGTGGCCTTTTCTGCTCATTTCTGCTGGTGTCCCTCAAGTGTTTGAACCAGGACACTTCTTAGCCCTCCATCCACAATCATAGAAGTGATCACCCATTTGTGCCATACTGATTCTATTGACAGTTGAGATTCCCATCACTAAGCTGACCCAACAGTTGATATTTTGTACAGCAGTGTGACTTAGGATTCACCACAGCTAACATAACTTCATTGAGTCCCTTAAGTAGGATGCTATTTGGTTTTTGTTTTTGTTATTTCTTGGAGACAGAGTTTTGCTTTTTCACCCTCAGTTGAGCCACCAAGTTTGGTTAGCTTCTCTTTGTTTGTTTTCCTCCCTCTTTCCCTCTCTTTATTCTTCACTCACTTTATCCTTACTTTCTTCAAGGAAGAGTGCTATGGCATCACAGCTCACAGCAAGCTCCTACTCATAGGCTTAAGTGATTCATTTGTCTCAGCCTCTCGAGTAGCTGGGACTACAGGAGCCCTCCACAACACACGAGTATTTTGTTTTGCAGTTTGGTTGGGGCTGGGTTCTAACTCACTACATTAATTATATGGGGCTGGCACCCTAACCACTTTGCCACAGGCAATTCCCCTAGAATGGTATTTCAAGGATATTACCCCAAAATATCAATTTGAGAGAAGCTTACCAATTCACTATACCTGGCTACAGTGTCCATTTGGTGATAGTTTCACTGATCTTAAGCATGTCTACTCTACTTGAAACATCAAGGGAATTCTAGTCTTTTAAAATGATGAAACTCTTTGTTGGTTGGTTTGGTGGGTTGTCTGTGAATGTGTGTGTGTGTATGGGTATTTTTGAGATATGATTTATGTATGTGGCCCAGGCTAGATTTTCATGGCCTCAGCCTAGATCATAGCAACCTCAAATTCCATGATTCTGGCAATCCTCCTCCCTTAGACCTCCATGCTGCTAGGAGTACAGGTGCTTATCACAATCCCTAAATTATTTTCCACTTTTTAGTAGAGACAGGGTCTGACTCTTCCTCAGTTCATTCTCAGGACCTCCTTGTTCAAGAACTCTACACATCTCAGCATGCCAGAGGGCTGGGATTATAGGTGTGAGCCACCAAGTTTGGTTAGCTTCTCTTTGTTTGTTTTCCTCCCTCTTTCCCTCTCTTCATTCTTCACTCACTTTAACCTTACTTCCTTCAATTGTCTCTCTCTCATTTGCTTGTTCTCTATTCCTTTCTTTCCTTCATTCCTTTCCTTCCTCTATTTCTCTCTTCTACAGCTTAAGGGAAATTTCTCTAGTAACAAACAAACAAGCTATATAAGGGATCCCTGAATGTGTCTTGACTTCTACACTTTAAATGGGTGCATTGTGGAATGTGTAAATTTTATTTGAATACGGTTGTTGCTATTATGTAATCCATGGGTTGTTATCTATAAGGATTATTAATAAAAACCTTCACCAAAATGTAAGTATGCATGAACACCATAGCTCACACCTATCATTCCAGCAATTTCAGAGGCTGAGTCAGAAATATCACTGGAAGCGAAGGAGTTGTACACCAGACTGAGCAAATACTTAGCCACCACTTCTCCAAGAAATAAGAGCAAAATGTCTCCAGCACTGGTGGAATGGGCCTGTACTCTCAGCTTCTCACAAGCAGAAACTCAGGAGGATCACTTGAGGTTATCACCTTGCATTTCCTTGAGCTATGTTGGTACCAATGTATTTTTCTGGGGCAAATGGGGAATCTCCAGTCTAGAAGAGAATTAATGTATAGGTGCAAGAAAAGTTGGGTAGCATACAAAATATTTTATACACATAATCCAAATGGGATTTATTGCCAGTATTGTCAGTCCAGCTCAATGTGGGAAAATCAACTACCAGAACACACTACATTAATATAATCAATAAGGAAAATCACATGGTCGCATCAAGAGACACAGAAAAGGCTTTTGACAGAGGCAACATATCTTGTTGATAAAAATTTATAGACAAGGCTTCTTCCATGACTTAGCAATTATGAATTGGGCTGCAATAAACATTGTGGTACAGATGTCTTTGTCATAATGTGATTGTTGGTCTTCTGGATATATACCTAGTAAAGGAATTGTAAGACTGAATGGCAAGTCTATTTTTAGATCTCTAAAACATCCTTCCAAAAGGAACGTATTAGTGTAAATTCCCACCATCAGTGTAGAAGTGATGCCTTTTCTCCACATCCACGCCAACATCTCTGCTTTTGGGATTTTGTTATGTGGGCTAATCTCACTCTCCTGCCAGGCATAAAACTGTATAAAACTGTATATACTCTTTACCTGCAATTTTGAACTCCTGGCACTCCACTCCACTCTCACCCTGAGGCCTGGAAGTCTGTTTCCCATGGAGTCAAGATTCTTGGGTGTTTTCTCCAGGGGTGTAGATGGGGCCAGGACTGTTGCTGGTTTGTGCTGAATTTCTGGCTCGGGAGTAAGGAGAAGATAATCGGCTGAGGGAGACGCGGTACCCAGAGGCACTGGCAATGGTGGAGCACTGATGGTGGGGCTCACACCCCTGGGGATACGTTGAAGGAACACTCCCAGTCTCTCTGGGTAACCCAGGGAGGTTGGGAAACTTCTCCAGTGGCAGGGTGGAGGAACAGATGTTGGACAGAATGCAGGCTCCAGGAATAAAGGGAATGCCTGAGGCAGAACTAGCCTGGGCAAAGCACAGGGATTAGAATATGCACACAGAGACAGCAGACACCCAGGACAGAGCTGACCCAGAGGACTGCTTTACTGAGCTTCAGATGCACCCAGCCCTCAGGGGATCAAACCTGAGACAAAGGGGGAAAATAGCTGGAACAGAAACAAATTCTGTAAAGTTGTTCTGTTCTATGAACAATATTAATCAGGGACAGGGCAGAAACTAAGTGAATCACCCCAGCCACTATCAAGCACACAAGGTTGTCAGGCCTCACCTCCCCCTGCTGAATACTAACAGAGAATGACAAAGTGTGGCAGCCTGGCTGAGGAGACTCAGATCTCCCTGTGACTCAAGCAGGCACAAAACCCTGGAGCATCTGTTCATTGGAGGGAACTAGATCACGGCCCTGCAGGGTTACCAGTGACTGGGTGTGACAGAGGTGCAAGGTAGGTAAGGAGGCATCAACCTTCCCAGACTTATTTTTATTTGCTGGGGGTGTCCTTCTGATCTCACAGAGCACCGGAAAGAGTTATACTAGATTTGCCAGCATACCCCCGCTATCTAGTTGCTGGAGACCTTTTGAACTTTCCCATCTGAGGCCAGTGCTGACTGGGACAATTGGTTGGGACATCTTCAACTGGGCCAATCACCCAAGGACTTTCCAAAGTGGTACCCTGGGTTTGTGGTAATGGGAAGGTTTGATTTTCCTTTTCCAATTGTTGCCTTTGAGGGGCAGGGTGACTTAAATGTTGGTATTTCTCTATAACTCAGACTTCAACCCAGAGTAACTGATTCTCTAGGGTAAGACAGAGACCAGCTGAAAACAAGACAGAACCACTTAACTCCACTACACCAAGAAGGTCCCTAGTTTCTCAGGCAGTTCCACTGTACAGGTTCTTGGCAAAATTCTAGGGGAACAGGTACAGATGTCAGTACTAGCTTTCATGCAAAGGACTGGTCAATCACTACTCCTAGAACCCCCAATCCAACTTCTTCCAACTTATCTTCTCATCTTGACAAACAGTGCGAAATAATCATGTGGCAGAATCAGTGAAAAAGCTCTGGCAACATGAACAAACAGAGCAGATAACCCCCCCCCAAGGAACAATTTGGCAGACACAACTGAAGATGCTGTGCATAAACAGATGGCTGATATGTTAGAAACAAAATTCAGAAATTGGATTGGAAATAATATCAATAGAATAGAGGAAAGTTGGATTTAGAAATTCAGTGAGCATTTCAAATATTGTCTCAAGAAATTCAAAGACAAAATGACCAAAGATTTTGACACTTTGAGACAAGAATTTGCAGCCCTCAAAGATCTTAGAAATACAGTAGAATCCCTTAGTAACAGAAGGGAACAAGCAGAAGAAAGGATTTCTGATTTTGAAGACAAATCTTTGGAATGCTCCCAAACATTCAAAGAGGAAGAAAAATGGAAGACAAAAGTGTTCTCTCAGAGAGCTCTGGGATAATTTGAAGAAAACCAATATTCACCTTACAGGGATATTCAAAAACAATGAAGTGGCCTCAGAATGCACAGAGACTCTTCTTCATGAGATTATGAAAGATAATTTTCCAGACATGCCAAGAGAGTCTGAAATTCAGATGGCAGAGAGTTTCAGAACTCCAGAACGACTCAACCCATATAAGACATTGCCCAGACACATCATAATTAACTTCACTAAAGTTAATATAAAGGAGAAAATTCTTAAAGTAGCCAGACAGAAGGAAACCATAATCTACAAGGGTAAGAATCTTAGAATAACTACAGATCTATCTGTTCAACCCTTTCAAGCTAGAAGAGGATAGTCATTGACTTTTAATTTCCTAAAACAAAACAACTTTCAACCCAGGATCCTGTACCCAGCTAAACTGAGTTTCATTTATGATGGAGAAATGAAATACTTTAATGACATCCACATGTGGACGAAATTTGCCATAAGTAAACCAGCTCTCTAGGATATTCTTAGACCTATTCTCCATAATTACCAGCGTAATCCTTCACCACAAAAGTAAACTCACTCAGAAACTTTCGATCAAATTCCAACCTCCACAGTGGTGAAAGAATTAAAAATGTCTACTGGACTTTTGAAAGGCTTATTAAAATTCTCAATTAAAGTGAATAGTATAAATTGCCCTCTAAAGAGGCACATGTTGGCTGACTGGATACAAAAACTCAGGCCAGATATCTACTGCATACAAGAATCTCATCTTATCTTAAAAGATAAATATAGACTCAAGGTGAAGGTATGGTCATCTATATTCTAGGAAAATAGAAAGCATAAAAAATCAGGTGTTGCAATCTTATTCACAGATACATTAGGATTCAAACCAACTAAACTAAGGAAGGATAAGAAAGGACACTTCATATTTGTTAAAGGTAATACTCAGTATGATGAAATTTCAATTATTCATATTTATGCAACCAACCAGAATGTGCCTCAATTTATAATAAAAAATAACAGACATGAGCAACTTGATTTCCTCCAGCTCCATAGTAGTTGGAGATTTTAATACTCCTTTAGAAGTGTGGCATAAATTATCCAATAAGAAGCTAAGCAAAAAAAAATTAGATTTAAACTTAACCATTCATCATCTGGATTTAACAGACAACTACAGAACATTTCATCCTAATAAAACTCAAAACACATTCTTCTAATCAGCCCACGGAACATACTCCAAAATTGATCACATCTTAGGTCAAAGTCTAACCTCAGTAAATTTAAAAGAGTAGAAATTTTTCCTTGCATCTTCTCGGACTATCATGGAATAAATCTTAAACTCAATAACAACAGGAATCGGCATGAACTTAGAAAAATATGGAAGCTAAATCACCTTATGCAGAACAATGGATGGGTCATAGATTAGATTAAGAAGGAAATTATCTAATTTTTAGAACCAAAAAATAATAAAGACATGAATTATCAGAACCTCTGGGATATGGCAAAGGCAGTTCTAAGAGGGAAATTTACAGCACTCCAAGCCTTCCTCAAGAGAATGGAAAGAGAGGAAATTAACAACTTACTAGGACAATGCAAGCAACTGGAAAAGGATGAACATTTCAACCCCAAATTCAGCAGAAGAAAAGAAAGAATGAAAATCAGAGAATTAAATGAAATTGAAAACAAAAGAATTATACAATAAATGAAAAAGTTGGTTCTTTGAAAAGGTCAATAAAATAGATAAACCTTTCACTAACCTATCAAGGCAAAAAAAAAAAGAGTAAAATCTCTAATTTCATCAATCAGAAACGGTAAAGACAAAATAACAACAGACTCCTCAGAAATTTAAAAAATCCTTAATTAATATTACAAGAAAATTTACTCTCAGAAATATGAAAATCTGAAGAAAATTGTCCAACGCTTGGAAGCACGCCACATTCCTAGACTTAGCCAGAATGAAGTGGAAATGTTGAACAGGCCAATATCAAGTTCTGAAATAGCATCAACTATACAAAATCTCCCTAAAAAGAAAAGCCCAGTACCAGATAATTTCACGTCAGAATTCTACCAAACCTTTAAAGAGGAACTAATACCTATATTACTCAACCTTTTCCAAAATATAGAAAAAGAAAGAATACTACCCAGCACATTCTATGAAGCAAACATCACCTTGATCCCTAAACTGGGAAATGACCCAAGAAAAGAAAACTATAGACTAATATCACTAATGAATATTGATGCAAAAATATTCAATAAGATCCTAACAAACAGAATCCAAGAACACATCAAACAAATTATACACCATGACCAAGTGGGCTTTATCCCAGGGTCTCAAGGCTGTTTCAATATACACAAATCTACAAATCCATCACATAAACAAATTAAAAAATAAAGACCATATGAATCTCTCAATTGATGCAGAAAAAGCTTTTGACAATATCCAGCATTCCTTCATGATCAGAACACTTAAGAAAATTGGTACAGAAGGGACAATAGTTAAACTAACAGAAGCCATCTACAGCAAATCCACAGACAATATCGTACTGAATGGAGTTAAATTGAAGTAAATTCCACTTATATCAGGAACCAGGCAAGGATGCCCATTGTCTCGATTGCTCTTTAATATTGTAATGAAAGTTTAAGTAATTAGGGAAGAAAAAGTGATGAAGGATATCCACATAGGGTCAGAAGAAATTAAACTTTCACTCTTTGCAGATGATAGGATTGTATATCTGGTAAACACTAGAGATTCTACTACAAAACTTTTAGAAGTGACAAAAGAATACAGCAGTGTCTCAGGCTACAAAATCAACACTCATAAATCTGTAGCCTTTATATATACCAACAATAAACAAGCTGAAAAAAAAGTCAAGGACTCTATTCTTTTCACAGTAGTGCCAAAGAAGATGAAATACTTGGGAGTTTACCTAACAAAGGATGTGAAAGATCTCTATAAAGGGAACTATGAAACTTTAAGAAAATAAATAGCTGAAAATGTTAACAAATGGAAAAATCTTCCGTGCTCATGGCTGGGAAGAATCAACATTCTTAAAATATTCATACTACCCAAAGCAATATACAATTTTAATGCAATTCATCTAAAATCTTCTTTGTCCTATTTTGAAGATCTCAAAAAATAATACTTCATTTTGTATGGAATAGGAAAAATCCTTGAATAGCCAAGACATTACTCAGAAATAAAAACAAAGTGGGAGGAATCACGCTACTAGACCTGAGACTCTACTATAAATCAATAGTGATTAAAACAGCATGGTACTGGCACAAAAACAGCGAGGTAGATGTATGTAACTGAATAGAAAACCTAGAGATGAACCCAGCTACTTAACATTATTTGATCTTTGGCAAGCCAATTAAAAACATTCAGTGGGGAAAAGACTCCCTATTTAACAAATGGTGCTGGGTGAAATGGCTGGCAACCTGTAGAAGACAGAAACTGTACCTACACCTTTCACCACTAACTAAGATAGACTCTCACTGGATTCAAGATTTAAAATTAAGACATGAAACTATAAAAATACTAGAAGAAAGTGCAGGGAAAGCTCGGACTGGGTGAATATTTAAGAGGAGGACTCCCCAGGCAATTAAAGCAATATCAAACATACACTACCAGCACCTGTTCAAACTAAAAAGCTTCTGCACAGCCAAGAACACAGTAAGTATAGCATGCAGACAGTCCTCAGAATGTGAGAAAATATTTGCAGGTTATACCTCCGTCAAAGGTTTGATAACCAGAATCCACAGGGAACTCAAACATATTAGCAAGAAAAGAACAAGTGATCCCAACCTAGGGTGGGCAAAAGACTTGAAGAGAAACTTCTCCAAATAAGACCAGTGCATGGCCTACAAAAACATGAAAAAATGCCCATCATCCTTAATCATCAGAGAAATTCAAATCAAAACTATTTTGAGATATCATCTAACTCCAGTAAGATTAGTCCACATGACAAAATCCCCAAACCAGAGATGCTGGCGTGGATGTGGAGAAGCGGGAACACTTCTACATTGCTGGTGGGAATGCAAACTAATAAGTATCTTTTGGAAGAATGTTTGAAGAATACTTAGAGATATAAAAATATAACTGCCATTTGATCCTATAATTCATTTACTAAGCATATACCCAGAAGACCAAAAAGCACATTATAATAAAGATATCTGTACCAGAATGTTTATTGTGGCCCAATTCATAATTGTTAAGTCATGGAAGAAGCCCAAGTGTCCATCGATCCACGAATGGATTAATGAATTGTGGTACATGTATACCAAGGAATATTATGCAGTCTTAAAGCAAGATGGAGACTTTACCTCTTTCATGTTTACATGGATTGAACTGGAACATATTCTTCTTAGCAAAGTATCTCAAGAATGGAAGAAAAATTACCCAATGTAGTCAGCCCTACTATGAAGCTAATTTATAGCTTTCATATGAAGGCTATAACCCAAGAATAGCACAAGAATATGGGGAAAGGAGCAAGGGAGGGGAGGAGAAGGTGGAGGATGGGTGGAGGGAGGGTAATTGGTGGGATCACATCTACAGTGCATCTTAGAAGGGTACAGATGAAACTTACTAAATGCAGAGTACAAGTGTCTTCATGCAATAACAACAAAAGTGCCATGAAGGCTATGTTAAACAGCTTGATGAAAATGTTTCAGATTGTATATGAAGCCAACACATTGTACCACTCAATTGTACTAATGTACACAACTATGATTTAATAGAAATAATACAAAAACAAACAAATAAACAAAAAAGAATGGAAGAAAAAGTGTCCAATGTACTCAGTCCTACTATGAAGATAATTTATAACTTTCATATGAAGGTTACAACCCAAGTGTATCATAGGAATCTGGGGACAGGGGTAAGGGAAGGGAGGTGTGGGGGGAGTTTTGGTGGAGGGAGGGTATTGTTGGGGCCACACTTGCGTTGTATCTTAGAAGGGTAAAAGAGAAACTTAGTAAATGCAGAATACAAATGTCTTCATACAATAACTAAGAAAATGCCATGAAGGCTATGTTAAACAGTTTGATGAATATATTTCAGATTGTATATGAAACCAATACATTGTATCCCTTGATTGCACTAATGTACACAGCTATTATTTAATAATAATAATAAAATTAGATGAGGGCAGGCACCTGTTGCTCAGAGAGTAGGGCAACACCCCCATTTATCATAGGTGGCAGGTTCAAACTGGCCCCCGCCAAACTATGACAACAACAACAGAAAAAAATTTAGATGAGAAGGGAATGTCTTCAGGACTACTAATGGTATTTACAGATGAGTGGAAGCATATAACATTCTATATTCACGCTATGGAATATTTTTCAAAAATCAAAAGGAACAAAATGCACATTTATGTTACAATAGGAAAAAACCTTAAAATCATTAGGAAAAAAGGAAAAAGGCCACTTACAAAAGACCACACAGAGCATGACTGAATTCAGAAGAAAACATCAAGACAAGGACAATTCTATGCTAGAAGTAGGATCAGGTGGAGGAGGGTGGTGGGAAAGTGAAAGTGACTGCTGGTAGGTATTGACGTTCTTTTTGTTGGGGGAGAATACAAAGTTCTGAATTAGATTATGAAGACAGCTGTACAAATATGTGACTATACTAAGAAACAAAGAATTGCATACTTTTAAAGTTTGAACTACTTATTCCAATGAAGCTGCTTGAAGATGTTTTCCAAAACTTGAGGTCCTCAAAAGGCTCACAGCATAAGATATCCCCAGGTCATGAGACTACTTGAGAGACAGTCAATCCTATCTCCCTGCTCACACACAGGTTAAAATGAATTGACATGGAAGGCACAGTATCCCATCCTACGGAAGTTATCATTTTATTTTCCCTTGAAACAGAGTCTGACAAATCCCCCCTTGGTAGAGTGCCCTGACCTCATCATAGGTAACTGCAATCTCAAACTCGTGGTTCAAGAGATCCCATTGCCTTAGCCTCCAAAGTATCTGGGAATCCAGGTGCTCCCAAATAGTGCCAAGTTACTTGGGACCACCCGCTTCTGCCTCCCAGAGTGTTAGCATTACAAGTGTGAGCCACCACTGCAGACCTTGAATTTGCAATATTTGTTAAACTATGGTTGGTGGCCAGTGATGTCTGTCATCTTGCACTTTGGGAGGCCCCATCAGTTGGATTGTCTGAGTTTTAGAATTGGAGACCAGCCTGAGCACTCCCATCTCTGAAGAATAAAAAACAGCTGGATGTTATGCAGGAGACTAGAGTCCCAGATGAAGGAATAGGTTCACTTGATGACAACACTTCATGTTTTCTGTGAGATGTGATAACAGGGCACTATACCAAGGGCAACAAAACGAGACCCTGTCTGAATACATAAATGGAGAAAACCATTGGTAGGGAAGTTACCCCTCATTTTTACTTTTGAACACAGTTCTAGAGATAAAAAAAAAAAAATTGCCCCAAGATTAGATGTCAACTGGAGAAATTATTCCTTCATAGGGAAATTGATTTCCTTAAATCTCTATTAACTAATCCTTTTGATTTTAAGTAACACTGACCCATTGATATCCTGGATTCTTGCAGCCACTAGATGGTGCACACACAATGAATTCTTGACTCAAATCAGGCTTTTCCTATGCACACTAAGAGATTCAGAGGATACCCTCCACCTCTTCTGTTGAACTCCTTCAATCTCTCCAGTACTCCTTTTCCCCAATCAGTCCAAACCCAGGGACCAGAAATCTCTGGAAAATACCTACCCATCAGTTAAACTGGCAATATCCTGAAGAACCAATCCCAAACCTCCTTATCTTCACTGATTGCTTCCCCCACCCCCGAGTCCACAATAAATCTACTCCTTTATGTAGCCCTATTTTCCAACACCTACTGACCTCTGCTCATAACTCAGCACTTGGAAATTATGCCTAGCAAGTTTTCTTCCTTCCTTCTTCCTCCCTCCCTTCCTTCTTCCTTCCTTCCTTTCTTTCTTTCTTTCATTTTTTTTTTCATGAGACAGCATCTCAGAATATTCCCCAGGCTAGAGTGTCATAGCATTGGCCTAGTGCACAGCAACATTCAACTCTTGTGATGAAGGCATCCTCCTGCCATATCCTCTGAAGTGGCTGGATCTAAAGGCAAGTGCCATAACCCTTCACAACCTTTTGTATTTTTGTACAAACCGAGTGTGTAATTGAGGCTGCGGTTACCTTGCTGTTGCTCAGCCTTGTCTCCAACCCCTGAACTCAGGGGACCAGCCAGAGCAATGGCCTCCCAGAGCAATTAAATATTATATTTATATGTGGCAAAAGTCATTTGAACTCCACTTAAGTGGCTTTGAGGAGTGTCCAATCCTCATGCCCCCGTGACACGTGGGGATTTTGTCAGGACTGTTTTGCATATCCGTGGTGGAAAATATCACCACCATTATGCCAACATCTCTTTTTTGCTTATCAGGTTTCATTAGTGATTGTGTATTGAATGTGTGGCCCAAAATAATGCTTCTACTTCCTATGTGGACATGATGCCAAAAGTTTGGACACACCTGGAATGGAGGTCAGGAATGTTGAAACTTTCCAGATAGTCTGATATTTCCCAGGATCAGAAGAAATAGCTGCAAGTACAAAGTATACTACTGGACACATTGCCTAGCCAGTTTTCAAGAGAGGATCTTCAGTACAACACCTACCCTCCAAAACAAGCCTATTCTAGAGAAAGAAATAAAATCTCAGGAAAAGTAGAATTGAGAATTGTGTGATGTACCTGTCAGGTCTGTGAAATCACTGTCTGAACTTTGGGTTCATGTTATTGGTCTGCAACATTCCAGGGCAACACTAGGTATAAACTGTACTTTTCCAATTGCTTAGAAATTCTTTTTCTTTTTCTTTCTTTTTTTTTTTCCAGTTTTTGGCCGGTGCTGGGTTTGAACCCTCCACCTCTGGCTTATGGGGCCAGCACCCTACTCCTTTGAGCCACAGATGCCACCCTGCTTAGAAATTCTTGAAGTGAAAAGGAAAGGAAGGATTGTTGAATCTCTTGACTTGATATACAAACAGACTTTTGGAAGCAGGAATTGAGTTTGGAGAACAGAACCCCACTGCCAGGAACAAGCCTAGCTAAGTTATTATGAACCCAGGAGTAGACTGGCACAAGATAGAGAAAAAGAGAAACTGAAAATAGCAGGATCAGGAGGATCCTTCCTCAATAGGACAAGGAAACCTCTACTTTATTGCCCAGGTTTTATATAGTAGCTTGAAGGCATGATTTTTTTCATAATTGTATAACTTGATTAAAAGCAGCCTAATAGCAGATTAGCATTCTCAGCAGTCTGAGATGAAGAAAAAGGCATGTCTGCATTCTAATCTGGTTCAAGAACCAGCCATAACAGGAAACATCTGGGGCCATGTTGCATTCAGTTTTTGACTCAGATGCGGTTCGTCAAAACTGAGATAACTTGCCTCCCAGGGGCTCACTCCAAACAGCACGCCCTCTTTTTCTTTCTAAGCACAAGCAGTGAAGATTGGCCTTTAATTCTCGGACTGCTGTGAAGGTTCTCTGGAGTGCTGCAAGAAATATACACAACAAAATCAAACCATTATCCACAATCCAATAAGGGCATATATCACATGAGTGAAAGATGTTGATGGAATAAATTTATTGAGAAACTGCTTTATACCTGCGGCCAGCTCTTGTGGTGACAACATTTGTAATTGGGCATTTTGAATAGACTGGATATGTGAATGCAGAGCAGCAAAATCTACTGAAAAATTATTAGAGGTCCAAATGCCCTGCAAGTGGCACTGGAAATGACCCCAACTCCACTCAGTAGCATTCTGTTTGTAAGCATTAACACAAATCCATTCAAATTCTGCATAACAGCATAGAAGAAGATGGGCCTTAAGGGCTTCAACTTGTTATCCTAAAAGCAGGACCACCTCTTCAGGACATTATTTTATAATCAATCTTTTCCTGAATGCCTAAAGAAGTTGAAACATTTTTAGAATGAACATTTATATAATGATCAGTCCGTATGGATTGAGTAAGAGCTACTAAACAGTAGCAGCTGCAGCTACAGTAGTTAAAAGGGCAATAATTCCAGCAACTAATATGTCTAAAAAAATGATTAGAGCATTTAAGCTGCTCAGCTAATAACTGCAAAACTTGATACCTAGAATCAGCATACCGAGTGCCATTCACATGTATTGGAATCATAACAAAAGGGGGTTGCTGCAGTAAAACAACATCTTGGTACTGCTGAGTACTGTACAGACAATTAGTTAAGTTACAATTAGTGCAAATAACTAGATATTCATACTCTGTAGCCACAGAGCTTTTTCCTGGAAAAATGTGAGGCTTCATGGTAATGTTTAAAGGACCTGTTAAAAAAATGTAGGGGTGTTTTACACATTCCTTGAGATACAAAGTTTGCTTATTACTCTTTTTCTCTACAGTAGGATGTGTGTAGGTTATTGGACCAGTGGCAGCAGCAGCTCGCCAAAAGCCTTTTTGCAACTGACCTCCAAGGGTAGATAAAATTGTCATAGTCCAGTCTCTAGTGGTCCCTCCTGATTGGAGGAGTTGCCCCACCACTGAGAGCAACAAAATAGGTTACCTGGCTTTATTCACACAGCCAAGAAGGGATGGGACCAATCGTACACAGAAAAATAAGCACCAAAATTTTTGTGGATAACTCCAGGGGTATAAGAACAAGCTCTCCATGGGGAAAAGTCATTAAAAGAATGTTCATACTCTGATAGTGGGCAGGGAGGTACAGATACCCCCAGTGTGGTGGCTTGCAGCTGTTGAAACCCATAAAAATCATGTTTCACTCAGAAAAAGGCAGTATGGAATTGAATCTGGAAGGAGTGTGCCCATTGCGAGGGCCTAAATTCTTGCATAGTTCCATGGGTAGCTGTAAACAGCCAGTGTGATTCACCCAATGAGTCATACTCAGAAGACCCTGTATAATTACACAGGGTTCATTTAGTAATAATGGGCTCCCCGTCAGGGGTTCCAAACAAAGGGTTGTTATTGACAAAGACTGGCACCTTAGGATCACCCCAGGCAACAGGGCAAAGAAGAGGGGTATCAGGGAAATAAGACCAATAGGGTTCCACTCTCACTAGGCCAACCTGCAATGTTGCAAGTGCTAACATAGCCACAAAAAGGTGATCAGGCATGGTGGGCACTGTTCTCTACCTTTGGAGTAGGTCCTCTGTCTGAGAGGTCAGCAATTTCACTGGTCCCCAGTTTGGAAGCTAGCCTGACCCGGTTCTTCATTTTGTTGAGAGAGGGAATCAGGGGACTAGGGTTACTGCAAGGAAACCTCTGCCACCTTGATGAACCTCTCTAGAAGTCAGTGGGGTCCATCTGAGGTCTCTGGAAAAACACAAACATGCCCTCATCCTCAAATGAACATTGGTTTGGGGCCAAACCATGGTCCTGTGAGGGAATACTTTCATTTGACTAAGGGGAAGGATCCAGGATTGGTATACCAAAAGCAATCAGAAGCCAACTGGCCTTCCTGATCTAATGAAAGAAAATTAAGGACAAAAAGGCCATGAGAAAGATCATTCTGAGGTGTCAAGGGATATAACTCTCCCTGCTTTATTTTTCCCGTTGAAGCTTTAGGTGTGCATAAGTCTGTTCCACAATGCCTTGATCCTGAGGCTTGTGAGGAAAGTCAAAAGAATGATGGATAGAAAACTGTGCCATAAAAGAAGCAAGGACTTTGGATGCATAGGCAGGGGCACTGTCTGTTTTGATAATTTCAGGAACCTCAGGAACAGAAAAACAGTGCAAGAGGTGTGGTTTAACATCCCTGATATCTTCACCAGAATTGGCAGAAGCGACAAGAAACCCAGAATAAGTATCCACACAGACATGCACATAGGCAAATTTACCAAAAGGAGAAAAATGTGTAAAATCCATTTTCCACAACTGCTCAGGCAAAATGCCTTGAGGATTAACCCCATAATGGGGTACTGGAACATGTGGCAAGCAATAACAACATTGCTAAACAATCAGTCGGGCTGCTTTTGATGAAATAACAAACTTCAGACTCAGGGTATGTGCATTTTGATGATGAATGGCATGAGAAACTTGGGCTTTATGAGTCATAGACCACATAACCAAGCCCATGAGACAGAGAACCAGCTAGGGCATTTCCCTTCAGCTGAAGGCCCAAGCAAAGCAGTAAGACCACAAAGGTGACCAACATAACAGGGAGCAGACTGGGCATGTAAAGTCTGCTGAACCTGTAAAAACAGTGTTTGAAGAGCTGAATCCACTGAAGATCCAATGGTAGCTTCCTCCAAAACCTGCAAACAGCGAAAAACCCAATCGGTATCAGTATCAATGTTTAAAGGACAGGGCGGTGTCTGTGGCTCAAAGGAGTAGGGCATCGACCCCATATACTGGAAGTGGTGGGTTCCACCCAGGCACGGCCAAAAAACTGCAAAAAATAAAATAAAATAAAATAAAAATTAAAGGACAGAGAAGTTGTGCTGCAACTAATTCAACTTTGGGGGCAGAAGAAAAAGAAGTATTACATTTAAAAGTTTGACCATTTAAAACTGTAACACATTCTTCTTAGGAAAGTATCTCAAGAATGGAAGAAAAAGTATCCAATGTACACAGCCCTACTATGAAGCTAATTTATAGCTTTCATATGAAGGCTATAACCCAACTATAGCACAGGAATATGGGGAAGAGGACAAGGGAGGGGATAGGAAGGAGGAGGTTGGAGTGGAGGGAGAGTAATTGGTGGGGCCACACATATAGTGCATCTCAGAAGGGTACAGGTAAAACTTACTAAATGTAGAATACAAATATCTTCATACAATAACTAAGAAAATGTCCTGAAGGCTATGTTAAAAAGTTTGATGAAAATATTTCAGATTGTATGTGAAAGCAGCACATTGTAACCCTTGATTGCACTAATGACACAGCTATGATTTAATAACCAAAAATAAATAAATAAATAAATAAAACTAATGAAGCATAGCCAGAAGAGTAACCGTCAGTAAAGGCAAGATCTGTATGAGGAAGTGGGACAGCAGAATGAAGGTGAAAAAGTCAAAGGGTGCTGGTATAAAAATGAAATTAACTTAGATCCAGGGTAGTGATAAATAATCTGACCTATAAAACTGGCAAAAGCAAGATGCCAGGCAGTATTAAACTGCCATATTTGACTAACTTGTGCTGCAATGTAAGGAACTATAATAAAATGATGGTTAATCCCACACAATGGTTGAGCATGTTTGTGGGAAGCTGTGATAAGTTGAGCTACTAGTTTAAAATAAGGGCACATCACTGACACTGCCCAGGAGGAGGCAGAGTGTCCGCCAGCCCCGCTGAGCTGGCTAGGGTGCCAATTGTCCTGCATCAATTCTCCCTCTCTGAGGAGAAACTCCAACTGCTGTTAGGGAAAAGGGGCGAAGACTCAATCTAACTGCTTCCTGCTGAATCGGGCGATGATAGAAGGGGGCAGTTGGGGTTTCTCCAGAGGAGAGTGATACAGGGGTTCATGGGCTGGAACCATCTTT
>CAUYON010048695.1:0-10355 GCA_963573935.1 Arctocebus calabarensis
AAAGAAAGAAAGAAAGAAAGAAAGAAAGAAAGAAAGAAAGAAAGAAAAAGAAAGAAAGAAAGAAAGAAAGAAAGAAAGAAAGAAAGAAAGAAAGAAAGAAAGAAAGAAAGAAAGAAAGAAAGAAAGAAAGAAAGAAAGAAAAGGAGCCACCAACTAAAGGGAAATTGGCATTAATACAATTCAGTGTGAGGGTCTAATCTGGGGTAGGGAGGTGAATGGGAGGTGGATGGGGAGGCGGATAGGGAGGTTATTTTATTCCTTACAATAATACTTGTATTTCAGGTAATCGAATTTCGTTCTTAGAGCTAATGTCATTTTCTGCTAATTTAATGTCCCAGGAATCCCTCAGAGTAAGAAGATTGCTGGTGGAATGCAAATAGAGGCCATTCCGAGGAAATGAACCATTTCCCCAACCCAGGTGTGCTCAAAGGCTGAACAAGGCCAACCCCACTGAGTAGAGGGAGAGAAGTAGGGCCTGGGAGGGGGCCTGGGCAGGAAGGCTGCCTGTGAGCAGAGGGGCAGTGACTATGTCAGATCCTTCATTGCGAAAGCAAACTAATCAGCCTCTCCTGCATTAAGCATTTGGAAAGCTAGCAGGGCACTCAAGGACCTCAGATGCCGCAAGTGGGAGGAGAGGAGGGTTGTGAAATGATGGGGTGGGGGGGACAATATCCATCTGACCAGCTCTGCTCCAAAAGGAACATGGTAACATCCATCTACCTCCAGTTGTGGCTGAAGTACGAGACCAGGCTGCTCAGCGACCCTGAGCCACCCCTCACTGATGTTTCTGCCCCTGCAAAATGACTCACAGTGTCCCCCAGCATTCTTAAAAATATTTCAGTGTGCACAACAAATTATACACTTGAGAGAGGATAGCCTGAAAAAGTAAGGTCTAAGAGAGCAAAGGACTTCTCAAGGAGACCCCAAGGATATACCCATGAGGTCCTCCCCGTGGTGACACAGCTCTTAGGAATTTGTAGAAACTTCACTTCCCGGGACCTGGAAACTAAAGCCTGCTTCTGCTCCTGGTTCCGTAAAAGCCGGAGCCACTTCTCCAGCTTGATTCCACCTGACCAATGAGAAGGGTACCCATGGGCCAGAACTTTTGACTGGGGATAAAAAGAAGACTGAGGCAGCTGGGGAGCATTGCTATTTAGTATTTTGCTATGCCTTCTGTCCACTGGCTGAAATGAAGCTCTGCCTCTTTTAAACGTGGTGTTTGGGCGTTCGTTCCCTCCATTGGGCTTCATCTTCCTGCAACACACTCAACCTAAATCCAGTGGCCAGAGAGTGACAGAAAGAGTGGAGAAAGCCAGGATAAGCGTCGCAAGCCATGCAATCCCAGCAAAGAGGCTTCACCTCTCAGGCCTCCATTTGCTCCCCTGTCAAAAGGGAATAACAGTGCCTGCCTGGCAAGTTTATTTATGAGCATTAAATGACACGCTGTGGATAATTTACACACAAAACCAAGCGCACTAAAAACCTCAATGGCCAATAAGCTATTATCAGAGGTTGTTTCACAAATGCAGTACCAGCCGGGATGCTAGGCTTTGGGGGTATCCCTTTCTGTCCTAATTTTAACCTTCAAGCTCCCTGCCTCCTGCCTTCCAGGCAGCCAACATTCACAGCTAATCACAGAAACATGGCAAGGAAAAAAGGTGCATTTCTACAAAGGGCTGAATGGGATTGCATGAACCAAAAAAGCCTGTGGCTTCCAGCCATGGTACTGCCCTGGTCTCATTTGCCCAGGGGCAGAGGAAGAAAATGCAGCTGGGGATTTCTACTTGAGCAACTATTTCTCGCCTTCCTTCCCTCTCCTGGTAGTGGTGGTCTTCAGTGACTGCAGGGAGGTGGAGGGAAGGAGAAAGAGACAGGGACCCAGGGAAAGGCACCTGCAGAAGCAGATTACTGAAGTGTTGCATAGATAGAGGTGCAACTGACAGCTCTGAGCAAGAAAAGGACAGCCTGGGGAGGGGAGGAGAGCAGAAAAAAAAAAAAGAGCTTCTCCCTGGGCCTGATGAAGATTAATATCTCCTCCCTGATGAGATGCAGCAGCTAATCACTGCTATTAATACAGAATCACTGAGAGCCAAGGATAGGGGCACGGAGGGAAGTGGGAGACGGGAAGAGAATGTCGTGGGAGCCCAAGTAGTGAAAGTAAGTGGAGTCCCTCAGGTGAGGGCCAACAAGACACAGCTGGTGTGGCCGGTTTAGGTTCTGCCTGAACATGACCCCATCTCCCATTCTTACAGGGTTTTTAGCATAAGAATACAGGGAAAAGGGAAAGGGAGGGGAGGGGAGGGGAGGGGGGAGGATGGGTGGAGGGAGGGCAATTGGTGGGATCACACCTACCATGCATCTTAGCAGGGTACTGGGGAAACTTATTAGATGTAGAGTATCAATGTCTTCCTATAGTGACTAAGAAAACGCCCTGAAGGCTATGTTTAACAGTTCGACCAAAATATTTCAGATTGTATATGAAGTCAGCACAATGTGCCCCATGATTGCACCAATGTACACAATTATGATTTAATAAAATTATAAAATAAATAAATAAATTTAGCTCCCACCCTAAAGATGCCTATCTTGAGTGGTTTAGGTGGATTGATTTAGGAGATTAGCTTTTGAATTGGAGTGTTGTAACAGGTCACTGAATTACACTGATTATTATTTAAAATAAGGGTTCATATGGTTTTTGAATTGAACTTTTATGATAAAACTGTGATTTTTGGCTCACACCTGTAATACTAGCACTCTGGGAGGCGGAGGTGGATGGACTGCTTGAGCTCAGGAGTTCAAGACCAGCCTGAGCCAGAGCAAGACCCCCATTTCTTAAAAAAAAAAAAAAAAAAATAGCTGGGTGTTGTGGCAGGCACCTGTGGTCTCAGCTACTCAGGAGGCTGAGGATAGAGGATCACTTGAGCCCAAGAGCTTGAGGTTGCTGTGATACCACCGCACTCTGAGGGCAATGAGCTAAGACTCTGTCAAGAAGAGAAGGGAAAAGGAGGGGAGGGGAGGAGGAGAAAGGGAGAGGGAAGGGGAGAGGAGGGGAGAGCAGGGGAAAAATGTGATTTTGGAAATGGAAGAACAGAATGGTCTTAAGAGGCTACTCTCACAGTTCTCTAGAATCCTGGCATTTTGACAAAGTTTGGTGGACCTACCCCGTCTCTGCATACTGGGTGACAGTGACAGGCTGGACCCTCTTCATCAGGTAACATCTGGAGATAGGGGTGTGGAAGCAGAGAGGGCCCCAGAATGTACACAGATGCAGCCTCGGAAGTGAGCCCAGCACCTGTCAGCTGAGGCAGGGCATGATATTAACAGTGTTTTAGGCTTGGGTTTGCTTTGCTGCTTTCCGTACGGAGATCATCTGATTGATCTGGTTAAACACACTGAGCTCTAGGACCACGTCTGGTACCACTCGGTGACCAGGGCAGACAGACCTGTGCCATCACGACTGGACAGCCCCCCCAGTGGCAGAAGTCAGGTATGACCTGGAACTGGCTTCCACAATAGAAACCACTAAGCCAGTTACGTGGAAGGAGAGATTGGGATGTCTTTCTTCATCTCCGTCGTGAAGTAGACCCTGTAATTTTATTTTTTATCAGACATAACAATGTGGTTGAAATATCAGCGCTTTATTTATTGAGTGATTCTTTCACCATGTGGTAGAGTGGAAGGTGTGGGGTTCTGGCATCGGAAGACCTGGGTTTGATTCTGATGCTCCCACTTGCCAGCCGCATGGCCTTGGAGGGGGCGCCTGACATTTGAGAACCTCTGACCTCGCCAGTCTAAATGAGGCCGTAGTCCTTGCTGTAGGATGGTGGTGACAAGCTGGAGAGCTAACAGTATATGACAGGGCCTTACACACACGGTGCTCCCTGCATGGGGGGCTGCCGAGTGAGCGCGAATTCCTATAAGGAAGAGGGATGAGGAAGAACAATGCCATCGCCACCAACACTAATAGTCACCAATATTTATCAAGCACCTGTTAATATGCCAAGTGCTATCCTCTGCAATTTACTGAGATTAAGTTAGTCCTTAACAACCACACTGAGGCTCAGCGCCTATGGCTCAACAGGCTAAGGTGCCAGCCAAGTACACCTGAGCTGGCAGGTTGGAATCCAGCCTGGGCCCGCCGAACAACAATGACGGCTGCAACCAAAAAACAACCACACTGAGACGCTGCTCCTATTATTATCCCCACCTGTAGGCGAGGAAACCAAGGTCCAGAGAGGTGCAGTTATTTGCTCAAGATCACAGAGCTGGCTGGGCAGTAGAGCTGATGGGACTCCAGAGCTTCTGTCTTTCTGCAGGGGCCACACTTTGTGTCATTATTGCTATGGTCTCAGCATGTAGAGATGAATCCTTGTTAGCCCATCTAACAGAGGAGGTAGGTCAGATATTGGTTGGTTAAATGTCCTATCACAGCACCGCAGGTTGGTGACAGTTGGCACATTCTCATTCAAAGGTGGAGTCTCTGAAGGTGGTTCTGCTGGGGGGGTCTCAGCCAACAGGGAGTTCTTTGTCCCCATCAGAGGTTCCATCTGGAAGGACCCTGGAGAACCGACTCAGAGTCTCTTCCTTCGCCTGCACACACCTTCTGCCCTGGGCTTTGGAAAGGTTGCTTTTCCCGCAAGGGTGTGACAGGACCTTAGCGCTCTGTCTCCCTTCCAGTTCCTGGGCGTCTCTGTCCCTCTGCAGTCCCACCCACAGGGTCTCCCCCGCCCTTGCCTGTGGCTTAAGGAGAAGTAACGGTCCTGGGTGTGTGAGGGGTGTGTTGGTGCTGCAGTCAGAAATCCGCAGCCTCAGAACTTGAGCCCAGTGGGGTGGGCTGCAGTCGCTGGCCGGGCAGGCATTTCTGCACGTGGCTCAGGGTGTGCTTGGGCGTGGAGGAGTCTCAGCTCACTCCACTAGTGATGTCTGCAGCTCATCCGGGTGACTGGTATTTCATGTCTCTGTAGATATTTATATTCCTATCAATCTGTAAGTGCCTCGAATGGTTTAAAACTGGCTCTGGGGTCTCTTAAAAACCCTACCGTGTGCTCTGCACTTGGTGGGAAAGAATACAGTGGTGGAAGTGGTGTTCCTGTCTCAGACCCTTTCAATTTGCATTTTTAACTCACCCCAGGGAGGCATATGATTGCATCATCTGTCAGGTGAGCCGTTGTCAAGACTGTAATGGAATTAAAAGCTGGCCCCCATGGCTCGGCGCCTGTGGCTCAGTGGGCTAAGGCTCCAGCCACGTACACCTGAGCTTGTGGGTTCGAATCCAGCCTGGGCCCGTCAAGCAACAATGACAGCTGCAACCAAAAAAATGGCCGACGGAGGCAGGAGACTGACTTGAGCCCAGGAATTGGAGGTTGCTGTGAGCTGTGATGTCACAGCACTCTATCCAGGGTGACAGCTTGAGGCTCTGTCTCAAAAAAAAAAAAAAAAAAAGCTGGCCCCCAAAGCCTCCGTGCGTATAATGCTGTGGCATTTATTCCACACGTGTGTCCTTTGTCTTCCAGCGTGCCAGTCATCACACACGCCACATATACGTGTTAAGCAGATACATTTTGACGATCGTCTCCCCTCCTGTTTGCAACTTGCCCATCTACTTAATAAAACGGTTCCAGATCACACATTGGAACAAGGCCTGCCCTTCTGCGATTCTCCCAAGCCTATTCCACATTTCCCAAAGTTTTAAAGCCAGATGTCAGATGGTGAGGGATTTAGAGAGTCGGGAATCTTGATCATATTTAAGATGAATTTTTTTTTTAATTGCATTACTTTGGGAACAATCTGGATACCTTGGAGCAGATAAGGCCTGGGCAGAGGATTTCATGACCAGCCTGATGTGTTTGTTGCCCCTTTCCTGTTGGGTGCCGAGGCTTCCCTGGGGCAGCAGAATTCTTTGGTGCCTCCCCTGCCTTCTCCCTGTAGGTTACTGAGCATGGAGCATCTCTCTATTAAACACTTTGTGTGTGTCTGATACTGGAGCAGTGTCTGAGAAAGACACAGATAAGATGAAGACATGGTCCCTGTCCCTGGGAGAACTGTTCTCTTGTTGTGTTAGGTGATAACGACCTTTCTCTCAGTCTTTCCCTGAAGATAAGGGGTCCTTGGAGGACACGACTAGATAAGGTGGGAGAAGCACTATTTAATCAAGCAGGGGGGTCCAAACTTTTGGCTTCTCTGCACCACATTGGAGAAGAGTTGTTTTGGGTTACACATTTAATACATAATTCTAATGAAAACTGATGAGCAACAAGAAAGGTCTGGGCATAATTTTTGTGGCATCTAAAACCACAGATATGCAAAAATATCCTCACATAATCCAAATATGGCCCACAGGGTTGCAGGTTGGCCACCTCTGAGCAAGGGGTCGTAGGATGATAAGGAGGAGTTTAAGTCTGAGAACAGCGGTTTCTTTTCTTTTCTTTTTTTTTTTTTGTAGAGACAGAGTCTCACTCTATCGCCCTCGGTAGAGTGTCACAGCTCACAGCAACCTCCAACTCCTGGACTTAGGCGATTCTCTGGCCTCAGCCTTCCGAGTAGCTGAAACTACAGGAAGAACAGTATTGCGAAAGCCAGTTATGCCCCACTGTGGGGCGTCATTGGTTCGAGTGTCCCAACACCCAGGAAGGGGCAGGTTGTGCACATTCGCTATCAAATCTTTGACCTTCTAGCAATATATTCCAAACCAGCCATTGAGCACCTGCTCGACACGGCTCTTCCTGCAGGCCTCCCCGCCATGCACCCATTTGCCCAGATCACAACCTTTAGATATCATCAATTCATTTCCCTCCATCTCCATCACAGCCCAGACATCACCAACTCCAAAACCTATGCCCATACATCTGCCGCATCTGCATTGCCACTGCCACCAGCGACAGTCACCCCCTTATCTAAGGACCTGCCCTACACACTCTTATTACCCGAAACCACTCTGTACACAGAAGCCAGGCTGACTGTCTCCATCCCATCTAAGCTCAGGGCAGAGGAGGAAACCGAATCCTCAACTTGTCACATGGCTATTTGGTGATGAAGTTCATCCTGGGAGCCAACAATTGGAATCACTTGCACAACATACTCAACTTCCCTGGGTTTTACTCTCTCCAAGATAACCTCAGCCCAGCTGGGCTCCCACGGCTGCTGGGGAGATTCAGTGGGAAAGTGAGCTCTTTCTTGCCCTGCCGGGTGACCCTGGGTAATCCACTTAAATGCCTGGTTGTCATTTTGTGCTTTTTCCATTTTGCCCTGCCAGTGGTGAGTTCTGTCCAATTCCAAGCAAATGAAGTCTGCTTTATATTTATTGAGCAACAACTATTTGCCAAAACAGATTTTTTTAATACTACATTTTATTTGCAATTACGGATTATTGATACATGGCCTCATCAAAAGTGAAAGTAATTGAACCAGTAGCTGCAGTTTGCTGAGAACCTAATAATACGGGTCAGCTGCCTCTATAAGTCACCATTCAGATATATCGGGAAGGAAGATTTTGTTGTTTCCAGGCATAGGTGAGAAATCGCAGACAAAGCAAGAGACGGTCACCCGTCTGGCAAGCGGCACAGACGGGTTTCAAACCCTGAGCATTCTGACTGCAAAGCACAGGTCCCCTCCAGTCCTGCCGTACTCACGCCCTACAGGTGATGGGCATGGGAACTCTCTGGACATGCCGTGGGACAGCTTCCGCCTTACCTCTTGGCCAGGCTCTTTCGCGCCTCTGTGTCTTAGGAAACAGACACATGCTCTTTCTTGGGTCCCCAGAGTATTCTTACTGACGTTGAGACTCAACCCACCTTCCCCAAGAAGCCCTGTTCTGACCTCTGGCCCCACAGTGCCTTGTGGACTATGTTTTATCTCACTGGTGACAAACTTAACTTCTGAATCACTATGTCACTCCCACTCCCCAATGACTCTCTCTTTAATAATTCACCTGTTCCTATGGACTGGTACAGTGGCAGCACCCAGGACCTATCTACAACTATGGTTATGAGCCAGGCAACAAGAGGCAGTGCAGATGGCGGGTGACCCGGGCTGCGACCCAGGGCAAGTTTCTCAGCATCCTGCACTTTCTTTTTACCCACAAAAGGGGAGTGACGCCAGTCCCCACCTGAGAGGCGAGCTGTGTAAGTAAGTGCAGGTGCTCAGAACGCCACAAAGCCTCCGAAGTGTAACTTTATTATTCTCCTCTAAGGACAGAAGGAAGGAATTGCCTCCAAGCCTGAAGGAGCCCAGGGATTTCACCCAGGAATGGAACAAGCGAAGAAGAAGCTAAGAAAATATGCAATTCAAGGGTCTCTTTTGATTATTACCTGTCACTATAGCATCTGGAAAGCAATATAGAGATTGTTCAGGGCAGAGGAGTGGACTAAAGGGAGAACAGACTCCGCTCTATTCATCGGAGAGTCTCCTGAGCAGAAATATCTATTAGCTACGAGGCTGGTGAGAGTGAAATAGAAAACTGTTGTCAATACCCGTTCTCAGAGATCCTTACTTATCTGCCCCTTCATGACACTCACCTCTGAGTGTTTATTTAAAACATGAAATTAAGCCACGAGTCAGGTGCCTGTCTCGAGGCACAAGTCCCAGCTCCCCAGCTTGGGCCTCCTGAAAGGCAACAGCAAGGGCCCAGCTACCTCTCCCGCTCGGAGCAGGCTGACCCTTACCTGTCCCTGGGGGCTGGCTCCAGGACACAGGGGCCAGAGCAACAAGCACATCCAAGGCAAGAGAGGAAAATATATGGTCTGAAGAGTAAGAATGGTGGACACCACTGTGCCCACTGAGCCCGGGGCAGAAGTTCGGATCTCAGACGCATTCCCAGCACACGTGAAAGGTTACTCCCACTAGGAAGATGAGCCACTTCTCCCAGGCCCTATGGAGAACTAAGCGAGAAGGAGTGACCTTACAGAGAAAAGAAAAAAGAGACCTAGATGGTGCCATTTGTAGACTGAAAGGAACCTTGCAGAGACGATGGGAGACATGACCTTCTGGGGTAAACCTCAGCCCCACCACTTGCTAGCTCTTGAGCCATGAGCAAATTATCAAACGTTTCTGGGCCTCTGTTTCCCCACCTGTAAAAGGGAAATATTAGCGTCTACTTCATAGGACAGATCTGAGGAACAAGTAAGTCAATGCAAGTCAAGGTGTTGCATGATAAAGGCTCCATAAATATCAACAGTATCGTTTTTATTTCTGACACTTCAATACCGAGTCAGCTTCTACTCTATGGCAGGTGTTCAGATGACTAAGAAAAGTTGAGTCCTCACCACCTGAAGCGCATGGAATCGGAATAAAAGCAATAATGATGACTTAACCGGCTCATTATGAGCCAGGCTCCTTTGTGGGCAATGTACGCCATTATGTTAGTCTAAGAGAAAGTTCTACAGAGGAGGTTATGTTATGAAAACAAGCGCAAGTCAGCATAGTAAATGGTGAACACAAATAATATATTGCTAGAGCGAGGCCCTTGGTACGAAGACTAAAATTTTTTAGTCCAAGGAGTGTGAGGCTGCTGTGCGGAACAAACAGTAGGTGCTTAAGCAGCACTGTCACTACCATGCTGATTACTATTAACCCCAGCCCCAGAGCCTAGGAGGGGAGGGGAGGAGCTGAGATTAGCCTTCCAGAGTCTTCGCCTGATCCAGGTCAAACTTCCCAGTTGGGTGCAGGGATCACCCGAGGCATGTGTTAAAGACTTGGTCGGACACCTGGGCGTCTGCCCTGCAGAATCCCATTTAGGAGATCTGGGCAGGGCTCTGCACCTGTGTTTTCTGTAAATGACCCGGGGTGGACAGGGGGTCCATACACTTAACAAGTGCCCCTGGCCAGGTGACTCTGTCATTTGGCAAAGCTGGAACCACAGACCTAAGTGAACTCCTTACACGCAGAACAAGGAAATCCTCTCTCAGGCTCCTCTTCACTTTGATTCGCAGGTAAAACCAAGTCCAGCTTGCAAGGGGTAAGCTTCCCAACAAAGAGAGGAGGGCAGGAAGGAGAAGCCAGAAGACAGGATCCCAAGATCACTTCCAGAGCTTGTATCCCCTCCTGACCGCACCACGCTCCCCTCCTGCCATTCACTTCCCCCAACCTATAGGACCAGGCACCAAGCCCTCTCTACGTCCCGCTCTCCCTTCCCTGAGATGCGCCTTTCCTCCCCATTTCCACCTGCTCTACTTAATGCCACCTGCTGGACAGGCCTGCCCACACCACCCTATTAAAATGGATTAATAAATTGTGGTACATGTACACCATGGAATACTATGCAGCCTTAAAGAAAGATGGAGACTTTACCTCTTTTGTGTTTACATGGATGGAGCTGGAACATGTTCTTCTTAGCAAAGTATCTCAAGAATGGAAGAAAA
>CAUYON010048696.1:0-25936 GCA_963573935.1 Arctocebus calabarensis
CACTGAGCCATGGAAATATTTTAAATACCTTTGATCACTAGGATGTTTCTTTGAATGCCATGCCAAGCTTAGATGGGCACTGGGCACCCTAAGATAAAGGTCACCACCTTAGGGAGATCCCCAAGGCAGTGGGGTGGGGGATGGATTCATGGAAGATGACCAGTTGATGAGTCCAATTAAAAGACTCCCTAGGAGGCTAACTCAATATTTCAGGGAGAAATGATCAATACCAAGAAAGAAAGAGATGGATTATTGAAACAAAGTGACTGGTGAGATGTGGAGGATAAACATCTAAAGTGACTTTTAGGTTTTTGTCTTGGGCAATATGGAAATGTTACTGTTGATGGAGACATGAATAAAGGAAAGTGATGAATTCAACTTCTGGGACCTAGTAGAGTTTAAGTGCCCATGGCCATCCACACGGGGGGTTCTTAGTGGGTGTGAACTCAGGAGACATCAGCCTGGAGTGGCCATCATGTAGGGCCTATTGGAAGCCATGGCCATGGATGAGATTATCTACGGCTGTGTGTAGACTTGATAAGGAAAGGAGAGTGAGGACAGTATATCCCCATGGAAAGAGAAGGAGGAAAAAAAGGTGGCTAGCAAGAGAAACTAAAAACTAATGGGAAATGAAAGAGAAATGGCAAGGTTGGGGCTGTGCTGGAATGCAAGAGGAGGGAAATTATTGATAATTAAGTAGAAAATATGCTGCAGAGAAACCAACCAGGTAAGGCCTGAAAAGGGTGTAGCAGGTCATGGTAAGTTCAGTGACATGGAGGGGACAGAGCCACAGACCAGGCTGCGGGGCAGGGTCGGGGGGATGGGCGCAGAGAAGGGAGTGAGGACACAGAGGTGGGCACAGCGAGGGCAGACTGCACTGTTGAGAAATTCCACTCAAGACGAAAGAAGGGAAGTTAAGGAAAGTCAAGGTCACACGGGGTCATAGAATAACTTTGAACGCATATCATAGTTTTATAGAGATGAAAAACCCAAAGTTCAGAGAGTCCTTTTCAGTTTTATGAAACCCAACTTGTCAAGTTAATGAAACTTACTTAAGTGAGTCAGAGCATTTGTCACTTGGCTGTGATAGGTACCCAGGCATGACTCAGAAATGCTGACACAAAGCCATGTGCTGCCATACATTACTAAGCAGTGCTCGAGCCTTGTCAGTGAATCAGGAGATTGCATAGTGGGGTCTACAGCTGGCAAAACAGCCCAGAGCTATGGAAGTCGTGTTTCTCTTTGTGGAAACTTGGGGAACCCATATTTGATTAGAAAGCGCCTTGAGACTTGTAAAATACAGAAGATACAGAAAAATTAAAGCTTTGTTCCTATCAAAGCCTCTGTAGGAAAAATATGACTCAGAAATGTATTGATTCAATTCCATGGAATATTTTTCCTGGTTTGATTACTTAATCTTTCTACAAATCAGATGGAAGTGTGGTGTAGTGGTAAACAGCACAGCCAAAGAAACCCAGCTGATCTGAGTTTGGATCCCGGTCAGTCTCTTTCGAACTGTGAGACCTTGAGGAAGGTTTCAGTCCATTTTGTGCCGAAGAATACCACAGACGGAGTAATTTATAAAGAACAAAAATATATTGTCTCATAGTTCTGGAGGCTGGCAAGTCCCAGATAAAAGTGCTGTGTCTGGTAAAAACTGTGTCATCCAGTGGCAGAAGCCATAGGGCAAGAGAGCACCCAGGTACAGGGTAAGGAGGACAACTTTGCTTTCGTGACAAACCCACTCTCACAATAATGACATTAATCCCTTGATGAAGGCAGAGCTGTCATGATCTAATCACCTCTTAAATGGGAAAAATAATAGTATCTGCCATAGAAGGTCGTTATGCAGATGAAATGAGGTCACACCTATGCAGGGCTTGGCACAGTACCTGATACCTAGTGGGGCTCAGTTAGCCTCAGCCAAAACTTGACTCCCTGTAGCCAGCAGGTAGACCCTGGGAGGAAGGGAAGTACAGACACAAAGGGCTGAAGACATCAATGACTGAGACTCGGCTGGAGAAGAGAGGATGTCGGGACGAAATAAAAAATGAAGTAGGAGAGAGGGAACAAGGTATGTGCATCTTTTGCTGTGCATAGATGCTGTATGTTACCACTATTGTCTGAGCCACTGTCTCTCTCAGTACCAAGTGACAGAAGTCCAACTTCAGGTGTCTTAAACTAAAATTGGAATGCACACGTATCCTGGCTCACCTCGCTAAAAACTGAAGGGGGTGGCACCGGATCCAGTGACCTAGGAAGTGCAGCCTCACGTGCCCCACTGCTCGGCTCTGCTTCTCTCTCTGTGGGCTCTCGGGTTAGACACGTGCTCCCCTGCAGGTGGCCAGCTGTTCAGAGCCACTCGAAGTTGGATCTATCAACAGTGAGAGGTACAGTGGCTTGGGTGATATCTCTGTCACAGGTTTAGCAAAACATAGGAAAGACTCTGGTGGTAACATGTAGTGTGTATGTACATGTACTGTGTATATACTGATATGTGGTGTATGTTCTAGACCTTCACAGCATCCTCCACTGAAGAGCATTCTCTGGTCCCAGGACCAGTCTGGCTTGGGTCACATGCCTGTCTCTCTGCCGCCATCATTATTGAGAATGAGACCTGTTGATATTCTGACTGGCCAACCCGGTCAACCCCTTCCAGGTCAATCTCCCAGTAACCGTGTGGACTAGGAGTGGGGAAGGGGTGATTCTCTAAGGAAAAACCAACTGTAACTGGATTCTGAGCAATCAAAACAACTCGCACCCTCCATTGCTTTTGTCTCAGAGGTTGGAAAACATTATTGATTTAAGAAATTAAGGGTCTGGGTGGTGCCTGTGGCTCAAAGGTTAGAGTGCCGGCCCAGTGCACAGGGTCTGGTGGGTTCAAACCCTGCATGGGCCTGCTAAACAAACACAAAAACAACAACAAAAAAGAAAGAAAGAAGGAAGGAAAGGAGGAAGAGAGGGAGGGAGGGAAGGAAGGAAGGAAGGAAGGAAGGAAGGAGGGAGGGAGGGAGGGAGGGAGGGAGGGAGGGAAGGAAGGAAGGAAGGAAGAGGGAAGGAGGGAAGGAAGGAAGGAAGGAGAGAGAGAAAGAGAGAAAAGAAAGAGAAAGAAAAAAAGAAATTACGGGGCTGGGCTGGGCAAGGTGGCTCATGCCTGTAATCCTAACACTATGGGAGGCCGAAGTGGGAGGATCACTTGAGGCCAGGAGTTCAATCCTAGCCTGTGTAACACAGCAAGAACCCGTCTGTACAGAAACCTTTCTAATTAACCAAGTGTGGTGGCACATGCCTATAGCCCAAGCTACTTAGGAGGCTGAGGGTAGGAGGATCGCTTGAGTCCAGAAGTTCAGGGTTCGGGGTGACAGTGAGCTCCGATGGGCCACTGCACTCCAGCCTGGTTAGTAGAGTGAGACTCTATCTCAAAAAAGGAAGGGGATCTGAAAAAATTCTTGTGCATCTTTGGTAAAATCTCTAATCCCCTAGAGCAGGTTTTTTCAAACTCAGCTCAACTGATATTTGGGGATGGACGGTTCTTTGGTGCAGCCGACTATACTGTGCCCTGTAGGTTCGTTAATGCACCCCTGGCCTCCACCCGCTAGATGCCCGCACACCTATTTAGCTTTCCAGCCTGTTCTAACAACCCAAAGTGTCTACAGATATTAGCAAATACCGATTTGGGGAGGAACAAAATCACCTCCTGTTGAGAACCACTGCTCTAGGCTATGTGATTTTCCCAGTTTGCTGTCTTATTATTGCACAGATAAAAATCTAATTTTATCAAGTGATCCCAACCGCAGCAGATTTTTCAGTGAGTGCAATTGCTTTTGAGGAGTTGGGGGAAAGAAATCCTGCAAAGTAGCTCAAGTGAAAGAAAGGAGGGTGTCACAGAACACAGAGTCCCCTGCAATCTGGAAGAAGCCAAATGGCACGTCCCAAGGCAGTTTCTCTCAGGGCCCTCCCAGTCCCGCTCTGTTTCCCCACACCAGTGTCCAGTGCCAGCTGCAACTGTACTTTGGGTCCATTTGTGCAAATATTCAAGGCAGGAATCCGATGGGTCCAGCTCATGTTTTCAAGTCAAGCCTCTGAGTTGTGCTCTGCTTGGAACCACAGTCTCCCCGTCCCAGGCTAGAGGGAAAGTGGGGGTTCCGTGCTTCAGAACTTGCCTTTTCAAACCACAGGGGCTGAGACCAGGGAATCTTCCCCACGTGGGGCCTCACAGTGAATAAGCAGGCGTCCCAAAGCACATCTCTAGCACGGAGGGACAAAGGGAGAGAGGTTTCTGTTTATGTGCTTATGGGACTAACTCGGTTTTATCATTTTTGTTTTACATTTTTAATTTTTTATAGTAGCATCAAATAAAATATAGATGGTACAAAATGTACCATTCTACCCGTTTTTAAGCATGGCACTGTTGTGCAACCATCACCACCATCCATTGCCAGAACTTTTTCATCTTTCCAAACTGAAACTTTGCACCTGCTGAACGCTAACTCGCTCTTTCACCCTCTCCCCAGTCCTGGGCAACCACCATCCTACTTCCTGTCGCTATGAATCTGACAACCCTAAATATTTCTTATAGGTGGAGTCATACACCCCTTGTCCTCTTGTCACTGGCTTACAACATTTACCATAGGTTATGCATGTTGCAGCATGAGTCAGAATTTTCTTCCTTTGAAAGCTAAATAATATTAAATATTTTATCCACCCATTTGTTCATCAGTGGACACTGGGGTTAATTCTACCTTTTGGCTGTTTCTGGATGGGGCGGACTCAGTTTTAACACTAAAAGTCCTGTGCCTCAAGAAACCCCTCAGGCTTGGAAGAAGTGGGACAATTAGTAACCCTAAGCATTAATACCACCAGGGGGGCTTCACCTGCAGGGGACATGATTTTGGTGTCCCAAGAAAGGTGGCCCTTTTCTGCACAACCTCAGAGTACTAAGCAGGCTAGAGAGAGGTGGTTCTCAGAGGTCCCCAAAAGAGCAAACCATTCTCAAGGGAAGAATCCATTACCCAAAAAGATACCAAAGATTCTAACTCTCTCTCTCTCTCTCTCTCTCTCTCTCTCTCTCTCTCACACACACACACACACACACACGTCTGCAGGATTCAGTTTTATCTAGGCTTGGTCTCAATTGTAAATACCAAAGTCCATCAAAGATCTGACTCTTACAAAGCTAAGAGGGTTTTCCCTCAACAAAAAACTTTGTAAAAATCATGCATTTTTCAGTAAATTTGAGATCTATTTGTTCCCTTGTGGGTTTTTGTGCACTAGTACTTAAATGTGCTTGCTGGCAAAGGTACTACTTTTCTGTATATTTTTTTCACACTGCATCACTTGCAAGAAAACAGAATGCTCAGTTTCTGGCATGAAACACATTTTTTTTGGTATTACTGTCAGTATAACCAACAAGGCTTGTTTCTCATGGTCTGTAATGAGGTTAGTTGTGTGGTAAGAACAGGAACAGTAGGTTTTGGGGAGGTGTAATGTTCTATTTGGGTTTCCCAACTGCTAGTGCTGGCAGATTTGAGCATCTCTGGGGTCTGACATATTTTAAATCTTTTGTGGCATTGGAGGGAGTTGTTTTTTAAAAACAAGTACTTGCTTGTTTATCATGGATTCAACCCCACTTTTTCTGCTTTAAATCTCACATTTTAAATCTTATTTGCACGATACTGTCTTTCGTTTACTAGAAGTATGTGATGCGGGGGTTTTTTAAAGTATATTTATATATACTATCCAGTTATTTTTTTTTTTAATTTTTCATTAAATGCTATTATCTCCTGAGGTTTCACCAAAAAATATTAGGTGAACAGGAGAAAATGTAAGGAAGTTAGAATTCAGTAATGGTGATGTGATGTGATATTAATTGTCATAAACAAAGTAAACAGGCAGCTGGGTCTATTTCTTTCTTTCTTTTTTTATTGTTTTTATTATTAAATCATAGCTGTGTACATTAGTGCAATCAAGGGGTACAATGTGCTGGTTTCGTATACAATCTGAACTATTTTCAAACCGATTAACATAGCCTTCATGGCATTTTCTTAGTTATTGTATTGAAGATATTTGTATTCTGCATTTAGTAAGTTTCGCCTGTACCCTTGTAAGATTCACCGTAGGTGTGGCCCCACCAATTACCCTCCCTCAGCCAACCTCACCCATCCCCTCCCCTCCCTTGCCCCTTTCCCCATATTCTTGTGCTATAGTTGGGTTATAGCCTTCATATGAAAGCTATAAATTAGCTTCATAGTAGGGCTGAATACATTGGCTATTTAACCCTAAACTGGGTCTATTTCCAAAGATCAAACAGCTGTAGGTAGCTTCATTTTAAAGGAGCGAAATAGTCAGAGGGGTGTTCCTGGCTGCTTCTAGAGCGTGGGTCTACTTTGTCTTCAGCACATCCTCCAACTCAGTATGTTAATACATAAGAACACCCACGTGGCTGGGACTGATGAGTGTTTTAAAAGTTTAAATTACGTGTGATGATAGTTTGGAGAATAAAAGCTCCTCTGGGGCCCATCCGTGGCAGCTTGAAACAGAGTGACGGAGCTGTCTGCACATCCAGCAGCAGAATATTTTGCAACGCTGCCTTTGTCACTTCATGGAGTACGGTCACCCCCCTCTCCACCCTGAACTTATAAATTAAGAGGACTTTGGTGCTACCGAAGCTGGGCCTTTGTCACTTCATGGAGCACAGTCACCCCCCTCTCCACCCTGAACTTATAAATTAAGAGGACTTTGGTGCTACCGAAGCTGGATTGTTGCTGGCATTTGCCAAACATCTGTTCTTCCTCTCCTCCAGGAGAAGTTCTGATTTCCCTTATTGAAATGGGCGTAGGATCGCTATGGTACATCAACTGATGGCTTATAAGCACTTGTGTTTGCTTTGCTACAAAAAAGTATTGTTTAAATTTTTCATTTGCTTTACTTTTAAATTTATTAAGAAATTTTAATATAAGAATAATACAGGTACAAGTTTAAAATTTCAAACCATGAAAAAGATACACAGTGAAAAATAAGCCTTTCCGGCTTGGTGCCCATAGCACAGTGGTTACGGTGCCAGCCACATACACCAAGGCTGGCAGGTTCAAGCCCAGCCTGGGCCAGCTAGGACAACTGCAGCAAGACAATAGCTGGGGATTGTGGTGGGTGCCTGTAGTCCCAGCTACTTGGGAGGCTGAGGCAAGAGGATGGCTTAAGCCCAAGAGTTTGAGGTTGCTGTGAGCTATGACGCCACAGCACTCTACCGAGGGGGACATAATGAGACTCTGTCTCAAAAAAAAAGCCTTTCTCCTCTTTTGACCCTCTTCCTAGAATCCCTCACTAGAGGAAACCACTGCTACCATTTTTATCAATATCTTTCCAGAAAGATTCTATGTAGACACAAGCATATTTGTAACTATGTACCCCCATTTTTACAAAAATAGTGATGTGCTGCACGTGTTGTCCTGCACCTTGCTTTTAAAAATTAAACCTTTAAAGATAATTGTTGGTTCATAGGCAATTATATGAAATACAGAGGTTCCCTGACTTACAAAGGGATTATGTCCAAAAAACCCATAGTAAACTGAAAATATCATAGTAAAAAATGCATTTAATACCCCTAGCCTCTTAAACATCGTAGCTCAGCTTAGCCTACTTTTAACATACTCAGAACACTTACATTAGCCCACAGCTGGACAAAATTATCTGGTGACACAGTACACTGTAGAGTATCAGTTATTTACCCTCGTGATGGCCTGGTTGACTGAGAATTGCAGCTCACAGTTGCCACCTGCCATCACAGGAGAGTATCTACATGTACTGTTGGCCTAGGAAAAGATTAAAATTCAAAGTACGGTTTCTGCCAAAGGTATATTGTATTCACACCATAGTAAAGTCAAAAATATCATAAGTCAAACCATGGTCTGCAATGCAGAGAGACACCTGTACTCTTTATTCAGTTTCCTCCAATGGTAACATCTTTGCAAAACTGTTACACAATATATTACAACCAGGGTATTGATATGACACAATCCATTGACCTCAGATTTCCCCACTTTTTCTTATACTCTTTTATGTGTATTTGATCCTCTACAATTTTATCATATGTGTAGGTTTGTGCATCCACTACCACACCAAAGTTCAGAACAGTTCCACTCTAGCAGGGGTCTCTCATCTTTCCCTTTTATAACTAAGCCCAACTTCTTCCTGTCCTTTCCCCCATCCTGAACCCTTGGGAACCACGAATTTTACTTCTCCATTTCCAAAATTTTATCTTTTAAAAAATGTTATATTGGCCAGGCAGAGTGGCTCATGCCTGTAATCCTAGCACTCTGGAAGGCTGAGGAGGGTGGATTGCTTGAGTTCAGGAGTTTGAGCAAGAGTAAGACCCCCCATCTCTAGTAAAAAAAAAAAAATAGAAAAACTAGCTGGGTGTAGTGACACATGTCTGTAGTCCCAGCTACTCAGAAGGCTGAGGCAAGAGGATTGATCAAGCTGAAGAGTTTGAGGTTTCTGTGAGCTATGACGATGTCTTGGCACTCTATTCAGGGTGATAGAGTGAGATTGTTTCCAAAAAAAAAAAAATCAAAATTAAAAATGTTGTATAAATTGAAATGTACTATATATTATCTTTTAGTATTGGATTCTTTTCTCCCAACATAACTTTCTGTAGATTCATTCAAGTCATTACATGATGAATCAACAACTATTCATCATGTAAATAGTTCATTCCTTTTTAAAAATTTTTTTTAATTTTTAAATTTTACTTACCTCCTAAGATTTCCACAGCCTATATTTCTTTTTTATCGTGGAATTTTTATTTCATAATATGGATGTACTACAATTAGTTTCGCCATCAACCTGTGAAAGGACGTGTAGGTTGTTTCCAGATTTGGACCACTATGAATGAAGCTACTATGAATATTCATGTGCAAGTTTTTGTATAAAAATAAGTTTTCATTTATCTGGGATTAATGCTCAGGGGTACAATGGCTGGGTCATATGGTATTTGCACGTTTAATTTTACATGAAATTGCCAATCTGTGTTCCAAAGTGACTGTACCATTTTACATTCCCACCAATAATCCATCCTCACCAGTGTTTGGTGTTGTCAGCATTTTTCCTGTCAATAGGAACAGTCTTATTTCATCCTTCTCAAACCTTCTACCTTCTATTTGTTTTTCTTGCCTTATTGCAGTGGTTTTTTTCTTGCTTAAGAATATGCAGATCGTATCACATCAGCAACATAGATCAACCTGGTGTTTTTTAATGACTTTTTAATCTTCCATGGTGAAATCACCATAATTTATTTTGCCAGTTTCCTGTTGATAGGCTTTTAGTTGATTCTAACCTTTTGCTACCCGGGTGCTTCAATGAATATCCCTCACCCATGTTGAGGGTGTTATAGTCTAGAAACAAATTCTAGAAATAGAATTCCTGCATCAAAGAGAATGTTCACTTTACATTTCGACAGTGCTGAATTGCCCTTAAAGAGGTTGAACCAATTTATAATCCTCTCCAGCATAGTATCTTCTCAAACTTTTAAAACCATTGCCAATCTAAGTTTGTTATAGTTGTTAAGTTTTAAGATGAAACTTTAAACTTTGCTTAAAATGAAACAAAAGTAAACAGCTATAAGGTGACTTTGTAAAAATAGAAGAGTACTACATTACCTTTTTACATATCAAAGTTATATAATATTATTAATTTGTATTCAACCCAATTTGGTAGGCGTTGGTTTTTGTGTATGTATGTGCTTTGTGCTTTGTTTGTTTGATTGGTTTTTGTTTTTGTTTTTTTGTGTTGTTTTTTTAGGGAGGGGGACAAGATCTCACTTGTTGCCTGGGCTAGAGTGCAGTATTGTCATCATAGCTCACTGCAACCTCAAACTTCTAGGTTTAAGGGATCCTGCAACTTTAGCCTCCCAAGTGCCAATACTTATAAGTGTGTGCCACTACGTTCAGCTAATTTTTTTTTTTTTTTGGCCAGGGCCTCCCACGGGTTTTTGAACCCCCCCACGTCTAGTATATGGGGCTGGTGCCCTACTCCTTTGAGCCACAAGTGCCGCCCATTCAGCTACTTTTTAAAATTTTTTGTGAAGATGAGTCTCAATCAATCCTCCCACCTGAGCCTTCCTGAGTGCTAAGATTACAAGGGGGTGGCACCACACCTGGCCTCCAGGCTGTATTTTAAAACAATTTAAAGCTCGGTACACATTTCTTTTACATATATAGGGGACAGTATAGTTGAGGCATTTAAGCAAACAGTCCCCAAACACAAATACTGCTGCTGTCTTCAAAGAGCATGCGGTGTAGCAAGCATGTCTGAAGAGTCCCATTGCAATGCAGTGAGTATTAAGATCACTGTCTAGAGTGGGTGCAGTGTCCATAGGGAGAAGAGGAACTTAGCTGAATCTGGAGGTTAGAGGAGGCTTTGAGAGGAACACATCTAAGCTGAAGAGTAAGGGCAATTCAAGCAGAAGGAAGAGAAGGGGCCAAGACACTGAGGCGTGAATGAACTTGAGTGAGAATACCAGAAATTCAGCCTTTCTAGAGGTGCAGGCAGAAGATGAGGTTAAAGTTTATAAGTAGGCCCATCTAAAAGTGAATATTTTGGCTCTCTCCTATAAACTATAAGGACCATTGATGGTCTTAGGAAAAAATGGTCAGATTTATATTTTCATTGTTTATTCTTTCTGTGTTGTACAGCCCTGGATGTATAGGTAAACAGATAATTATATCTTTTCTGGCATACCTGAAATATTTCACAAAAACTGAATGCTGTTATGCATTATTTTTTTTCTAATTATGTCATTGCCATTTGTATTCATTTCCTATTATTACAGTAGAAAACTACGAGATATTTAGTCGCTTATACAAAATACAAATTTATTATCTTACAGTTCTACAGGTCAGAAGACTGAAATGGGCCTCCCTCTGCCAAAATCAAGAAGTCGGCAGAGCCACATTACCCCTGCAGCCTCCAGGGAAGAATCTGTTTCCTTGCCTTCTTCAGCTTCTGCACTCCTTGGCTTGTGGCCCCTTCCCACATTGCCAAAGCCAGTGGTGTAGCATCTTCAAATCTCTGACTCCTTCTTATCTTCCTTTCACTTATGAGGATTCTGTATTTCCACTGGGCGAAAGCAAGTGATCCAGCATAATTTCATCTCAAACTCATCTGATTAGCAAATTTAATTGCATCTAGAACCTTAATTTCCCCTTGACAGCTAACATATGTAATCCCAGGTTTTAGGAATTGGGACTTTAACATCTTGGTGGGGACATTATTCTTCTTACCATATTATTACCAAATATAAAAAATGAATGTGCCTGGCTGCATGTGGTAGGTCACACCTGTAATTCTAACACTCTGGAAGGCCGATATGGGAGGATCACTTGAATTTAGTAGTTCAAGATCAGCCTGAGCAACAGAGAGACTCCATATCTATTAAAAATAGAAAGTTGTTCTGGCAGGTGCTTGTAGTCCCTGCTACTCAGGAGGCTGAGGCAGGAGGATAGCTTGAGATCAGGAGGTTGAGGTTGCTATGAGCTAGCCTGAGGCTGTGACACTCTAGCCTGCACAACAGAGTGAGACTTTATCTCAAAAAGTAAAATAAAATAAAATAATAAAAAGGCCAGGTGCAGTGGCTTACATCTGTAATCCTAGCATTCTGGGAGGCCAAACGAGATAGATTGCCTGAGCTCAGGAGTTAGAGACCAGCCTGAGCCAGAGCAAGACCCCGTCTTTACTAAAAAAAAAAAAAACCTAGCTGGGCATTCTGGCAGGCACCTGGAGTCTAAGCTACTTAGGAGGCTGAGGCAAAGAGACTCAATTGAGCCCAGCTGTTCAAGGGTGCTATGAGCTATGATGATGCCACGGCACTCTACCCAGGGCAACAGAATGAGACTCAGTCTCAAAAACAAAAAATAAATAAATGAATAAATAATAAACATGCCTCTTATAAAGACGATCCTTCATGCCTCTCTAAAAGAAGAGGAAACACAAGAAGAAGGGAAAACATCTATATTAAAATAATGTGAGCCCTAAGGTATAAATAACGATGTCTGATTTTGATAAAAATCAGATATAGGCAGAATTAACCAGCCACTGTTCCCTAACTTCTGTGTTGCTATAACTGATCACTCCTTAATGGCACCATCCTCTCTGACAGGTGCAAGATTTGCGACTCTATGAGAAGACATAGCTGTGTGTCCCACTACCACCACAATGTTATGTATGCTTCTATACATAACATTGCTGTTATAAATCCCAGACCTGTGGTTCTATGGATAAGATTGTTGTCATAAATCTTAAGACTGGTCTTTGAGGTATTTTTCAGACTCTACATTCCTGAGACCTACTGAGGCCAACCACACCCGTGGATGGGTGTGGGAACAAATCCAACATCCCTGAATCTCCCTACCCAGGAAACCTCCCAACTGAGAAGATAATTTCTACATCCCAACTGTAAGTGTTCATCTGCTGCCAATCAATAGACCTGATTCCCCAGCCTTTTGCCCAGCAAACTATCTTTAAAACCCCTTTATCTCACTGGAGAAGGTCCACTGCCCTTCTCCATTGCTCTGGGACGTCTGGGTGGCTCTGCCATGGACTCTGTCCTCCTTTGACCTCCAAGGTCTATAGAAAGGATGGCAGGAGATCCCGGAAGCCAGGATCGGGGACTGCTGCCATTCAGGGACAGGACCATAGAGTTTTCTCCAGAAGAGCAGGCCTGCCGGACCTCTGCTCAGTGGGAATTGTTCAGAGAACCACAAAAACCTGGTCTCCCTGGGTCTTGCTGTCTCTAAGCCACACCAATCACGTGTATGGAGGGAAGAGCTCTGGAACGTAGAGACCCGAGACGGTAGTGGGACACCCAGCTATGTCTTCTCATTCCACCCAAGACCATTTGCCAGATCAGGGCATATTTGTTTAATTTCCAAAGGTGGTACTGAGAAGCTATGGAAGCCATGACCTTGAGAAATTAAACGTAATGAAAGACTGGAAAAGTATGGGTACATATAAGGAGCAGAAAGACTGTTACACTTGACTTCCCCAAAGTTCAACAACTATCAATTGCAAAATCCTCCAATGTGATAAATGTTTCAAAGTCTTCAAAAAGTATCCAATTGAAATAAACGCAAAATGAGACCTACTGTAGAGAAATGTTTTAGATATAGAGAATGTGAAGCCTTGAACCAATGTTCACACAACATTACTGAACATAGAGAATTCGTCGTGGAGAGAAACCCTGCATATTTAAAGAATGTGTTGAAGTCTTTAAATCTTGCTCAAGCCTTTCTAATTATAAGATAATTCATGCCAGAGAGAAACTATGTAAGCATGAAAATTATGGCAAAGCTTTTAACCCTAGCTCAAACCTTTCTAAGCATAAAAGAATTTATGTTGGAGAGAAACGCTACAAATGTGAAGAATGTGGCGAGGCTTTTAATCGGTGCTCGTACCTTCATCCCAAATTCTCAGAGAGATAGATTTGAAAACTTCTGCAGGCAATGAACCTGTTTGGGTTATAACAGAAGCACCTGGTACAGAGTCCCAAGTCCTAGTTCATGGACGTGAACACCCAGGATGCTATAAAGTCACCACAGTCGTTAGCCGTACACAAACAGGACTCTGCATTGTCTGCTTCCCTCTGCCAGCCTGCAGGGGAACGTCGAGGCTTACAGGTGCACCTGCAGGAGGAAGCAGCACTAAAAGCATCCCGAGGCCAGGCGCAGTGACTCACGCCTGTAATCCTAGCACTCTGGGAGGCCAGGACTGGAGGATCAGGAGTTTGAGACCAGCCTGAGCAAGAGTGAGACCCCATCTCAACATATGGTGGGCACCTGTAGCTACTTGAGAGGCTGAGGCAGGAGAGTCATAGGAGTTTGAGGTTGCTGTGAGTTAGGCTGATGCCCCAGTGCTCTAAAGCGAGACTTTCTCAAAAAGAGAAGGGCAGGTGGCGCCTGTGGCTCATTGAGTAGGGCACCAGCACCATATACCAAGGGCAGTGGGTTCAAACCCAGCCCTCCCAAACTGCAGCAAAAAAAAAGAGGGTGGTGCCTGTGGCTCAGTGAGTAGGGTGTCGGCCCCATATACCGAAGGTGGCCAGTTCAAACCTAGCCTCTGCTGAACTGAAAAAAAAAAAAGAGAGAGAGAAGAAAGGGTGTGGGGAACCATCCAATAAGCACATTTTAGATGTAAATATAGTAAGATGCATAACATAAAATTTACTTTTTTAACCATTTTAAGAGTACAGTTCAGTGTGATTAAGTATATCCATATTGTTGTGCAAAATTATAAGAGTTGTACATTATTTACCACCAACATCTACCTCCAGAACCTTTCATCACCTCACCCTGAAATTCTGTCCACATTAAACAACATCTATTTCCCCTGAAGCCCACTCTCAGCCCATGGTAACTACCGTTCTATATTCTGTCTCCGAATTTGACTACTCTAGGTTCTTCATTCAACATTTTTTGAATAACTAATATATGCTAATTATCGTGTCATGAACTGGGGAATCAAATATGAATAAAGACAAGGTTCCTAGTCTCAACAAATTCCATCAAGACTGGGAAAAAATGCATAAACTGAAAAATACAATTTTTTCCCTGTTAGATTCTTAGAGAGCTTCTTGTATAATTGAAAGGGTACAAAGCAACATCTCAATTTTTTTGAGGTCACAAACATGGGCTTTCTACTATTTATGCAACAGATTCCCTGAGACAATATTTTACTATCAGTGCCCTTGTAGAAGGCCCCACATTCTGATTTGTCTACTTGTTTCCTCTTGGTGTCATTTAACTTTTTCTCAAATCCTCCTCCTTTACGTCCAAATTTCCTGTAAAAATTAGGTAGGTCTAGAAGCTAGGCACAGTGGCTCATGTCTGTAATCCTAGCACTCTGGGAGGCTGAGGCAGACGGATTGCTTAAACTCAGGAGTTTGAGACCAGGCTGAGTAAGAGTGAGACCCCGTCTCTACTGAAAATAGGAAAAACTAGCTGGATGTTGTGGTGGACACCTGTAGTCCCAGCTACTTGGGAGGCTAAGGCAAGAAGATCTCTTGAGTCCAAAAGTTTGAGGTTACTGTGAGCTACGATGCCCTGGTACTCTACCCAGGACAACACAGTGAGACTCGGACTCAAAAAAAAGAAAAAATAGGTCTAGAGACTTGGTTGGATTCAGGTTGAATGACATAGCAAGAATACTTCACAGATGATTAAGTATATGGAAGAGACTACAAAAAGTTCATGGAAAATGCATATTATCCAAAAGCTCTGCATGGATTTCAAATTCTTTTCAAAATAAATTCATACTAATTTGTTATAGTGTGTATGAGTAGGATCTAGGTTGAGGCATTAAGAAGGGTAAAATATCAGTTTGAAAGAGTCCCTATCAGAACAACATGATCTAGAAGTCAGAAAAAACTGAAATAGGAGCTCAAAGAGAAGCCAGAGTAAAACATCAGATTTATCTTGAAGCTTGGATGGAAGAATGGTGAAATCATTGATGCTTTACAAATAAAGCATAAGAGCAATGCCTGAAAGAAATCAGTAGTTTACAAATGGATGTCTTGTTTTAAGAAGGGATGAGATGAGGTGAAGTTGAAGATGAAGGAATTTTGAGGAAAAAATTAATCTTACTCATGGCCCAATTGAAGAGAACCAATGATTAACAGCACAAACAATAGCCAATACCATACTGTAATCTCAGTTGGTTCAGCTTACACAGTTCTGACCTAAAACACAAAATTGAGCAAACTCTCTTCTCAATGGGTGCCAAAACAATTGCACCTAAATCAACTGTACACAAGAGTAGAGCCTTTGATGCAAATTTTAAATAAGTGGAATCAAGATCCTGAAGCAATTTTTAAAAGAACTGGAATAGGAGATGAAACATGGATTTACCAGTACTATCCTGAAGACAAAGTACAATCAAAGCAATGGCTACCAAGAGGTGGGAGTAGTAATCAAAGCAAAAGGAGACCCACCAAGAGTTCAAAGGTCATGGCAACAGTTTTGGGAGATGTTCAAGGCATGTGTCTTATTGACTTTCTGGAGTGTCAAAGAACAGTAGCATCTGCTTATTATTAGGGTATTTTGAGAAAGTTAGTCAAAGCTTTAGCAGAAGAATGCCCAGAGAAGCTTCACCAGAGAGTCCTTTTCTGCCGTGAATGCTCTTGCTCATTCCTCTTATCAAACAAAGGCAATTTTGTGAAATTTCAATAAGAAACATTAGGTATCCACCTTACAGCCATGACTTGGCTATTTCTGACTTCCTTTTATTTCCTAACCTTAAAAAGACATCTGTAAAGGGCACCCATTTTTCTTTAGTTAACAATGTGAAAAAGGGCTGCATTGATGTTGTTCAAGTCCCAGGACCCAGGCTCGGCACCTGTGACTCAGCGGGCTAAGGCGCCAGCCCCGTACACCTGAGCTGGCGGGTTCGAATCCAGCCCGAGCCCGCCAAACAACAATGACGGCTGCAACCAAAATATGGCCAGGCGTTGTGGCGGGTGCCTGTGGTCCCAGCTACTTGAGAGGCGGAGGCAGGAGACTCGCTTAAGCCCAGGAATTGGAGGTTACTGTGAGCTGTGATGCCACAGCACTCTCTTTCAGGGTGACAGCTTGAGGCTCTGTCTCAAGAAAAAAGAAAAAAAAAATTCCCAGGACCTTCATTTCCTAGGGATGACCTACACAGCTGGTATAATTGCTTACAAAAGTATCTTGAACTTGATAGAGATTCTGTTGAGAAAGGTTTATATTTTTTATTTTTATCTTTGAATTCCATATTTCCACACAGTTTTTGAACTCCCTTCGTATGTTACACTGCACAACCTCAACAGCTACATCATATCAGGTTGTCCTGCTATTAATATGTATGTTTCATCACTTCCATATGGAGGCGACTCCCAGATATCTCCGCAATAAAATCAGTTTCCTCTTTGTGATGACCATGAAATTTGGGGAGCAATACTATGACAAATATGGAATGCACTGCACACTCATATCACCCTGGTGCGGGGACTGTGTCCGTCATCTTGGCATCCTCCCAATTTTATTCTGTGCTGTGGTAGTAAGTCCTACCAGGTTCGTGTGAATATAGGTTCTTCCACCTCTTGTTCCATCTCTCCTCCTGCTCCTGGTTTCTGTTGACTAAGCTAGGAATATCCCTAATATACTAATATCCCTGATATTTCCTTGGTGGCAATACTTTTTCCTACCCTTCAATAAGATCTCATCTGCTTTCTATCCTACAAGAATTCTTGCATACTTCTGATCTTCTGGTACCCCTCTTCATTGTTTTCCTGTGTCTTTATGGATTTCTTGTATGTATGACAGAATGTGTTAGTAAAAGGATATTTGAAGCAGGATTAGGGAGACAGATAGATGTGGCTTTGTTCGCTCGGACTTCTCTAGCTAACCCTGCTTCAGGGCAACACTGAAGAATGTTAAATCACATATGTTAAATCATCACATTATACCCCATAAATATATACTGTTATTATTTGTCAATTAGAAGTCACAAATAACTTCAAGGAACTATCAGAAGATGAAGATGAAAACCAGATTGTTATTGGCTGTGTTCTGTCCCCTCAAAATTCATAGGTTGAACCCCCAATCCTCAATGTGACTATATGTGGAGAGGGGGCTCATAGAGAGGTAATTAAGGTTAAATGAGGACATAAGAGTAGAACCCTAATCCAAAATGACTGGTATCTTACAAGAAGAGAAAAGAGACTGGGTGCAGTGGCTCATGCCTATAATCCCAGCACTTTGGGAGGCCAAGGAAGGAGGATTGCTTGAGTCCAGGAGTTGGAGATCAGCCTGGGCAACAGAGAGAGACTTTGTCTGTACAAAAAAAATTAAAAACTTGGTCAGACATGGTGGCTATAGTCCCAGCTGCTTGAGGGACTGGGGCAGGAGGATTGTTTGAGTCCAAGTATTCAGGAATACAGTGAGCTATGATTGCACTGCTGCACCTCACACTGGATGACATTGAGAGAACCTGTTACTAAACAAGAGAAAAAGAGAAGACGACGACAAAAAATGCACGTGCACAGAGGAAAGGAGGCCATGGGAGGACCCAGCAAGATGGACATCTACAAGCCAGAGAGAGGCCTCAGGAAGAAGCAGCTCTGCTGGCACCAGATCTTAGAGTTCTAGGCTCCAGAAGTGTGAGAAACAAATTTCTGTTGTTTAGGCACCTATTATGTGATGTTTGTTACGCAGCCATAGCAGGCTAATGCACAGTGCATGAAACACATATGACTTAGGGATTTAGAATTTAAACTTTAGCCAATGAGAAGCTATTTGGGTTGTAAGCAGTGGAATAACAGGATCGCATCTTTGGGGTAGGAAGCTAATATGAGAGTTGTAGCAAGGAACTTTGGGGCAAGGAGAGAGCAGAGACAGAGGCCGGCTAGGAGGCATTTTAAGAGTCTGAGTGAGAGAGGATGAGAGCTTGACCTAAAGTCAGACAGATAAAAGAATGATAAGGAAGTAGAATCAGCAGAATGTATTCACTGGTTGGATGTAGGGAGGTGACAGAAGAAGCAATATCAGGTTCTTGGACTCTTCTATTATAGAGCCTAGAAATCCCCTTGCTTAAGCCAAATTAAATTGATTTTTCTATTATTTGCCACATATAATCAGATGGATGCTAGAGCCATTAACTAGGATATCCAAGGCAAAATGAGGGGCTTTGGAAGGAGACCTGTTCGGTCCTGAACTCATACAATCCCATGTCTTTGATGAAGCTTGATCTTTGGGCCTGGACTGACTCCTCCCCACATTCGTGGGCCTGCTGAAAATGTCCTACCAATACTCTAAGGACCTATTCTTTTTTTTTTTTAATTAGCAGGGTGACCCTCTGGTATCGAAGGCCCTATTTTGATGGCCCTGCCTCTGAAGCCTTTGTAAGCCCCTCTAGGTCCAGGTTAGAACTCACCATGCCTTCTGAAGCTCTATGACATTTTGAACATGGATCTATCATCACCTTTAAAAAAAATGTTGAGATCTTTCTTTTTTGAGTCTTGCTCAGGCGTCCTAGCTAGAGTGCAGTGGCTCGCTGTAACCTCAAGCTCTTGGGCTCAAGTGATCCTCCCACCTCAGCCTCCCAAGTAGCTGGAACTACAAGTATTTGCCACCACACCTGGCTAATCTTTTTTCTGTTTTTTGTAGAGGTGAAGGTCTCAAGCTTGCTCAGACTGGTCTCAAACTACTGGCCTCAAGTGATCCACCTGTCTCAGCCTCCTGAAGTGCTAGGACTACAGGTGTGAACCACTAGGCCCAGACTCTATCATCACTTTTGTCACCTCATTACTATGTCCTCCTCCTTAACCATCCAGGCACTTTGCACTCATCTTTGCATTGATATCTGCAGCCTCAGGGCATCTGATAAACACACAAACACCTTAAGCAAATGAGCACTGTTCTCCCCTATTTTCGCCTCAAAATAATGAAACTGCTCACCACCCTACCCTCTTTGGACTGAGAGAAACTCTGGCTATCAGACCCTGATTTGGTTTTTTAAATATATGACCAGAAAAAAAAAAAAGCAACTTTTTTTATAAGACAGAGTCTCACTCTGTCACCCTAGGTAGAGTGTCGTGGTATCATAGTTCACAGCAACCTCAAACTTTTGGGCTCAAGAGATCCTTCTGCCTTAGCCTCCTGAGTAGCTGGGACTACAGCTGCCCGCCACAACACCCAGCTAATTTTTCTATTTTTTCATTTATTTAATTTATTTTTTTATTAAATCATAACTGTGTACATTGATGCATTTATGGGGTTCAGTGTACTGATTTGATATACAATGTGAAATGTTTACATTAAACTGATTAACACATACATCACAATTATATTTTTAGTAGAGACAAGGTCTCACTCTTGCTCAGGATACTCTCGAATTCCTGAGCTTAAGCAATCCACCTCCCTCGGCCTCCCAGAGTGCTAAGATTACAGGTGTGAGCCACAGTGCCTGGCCTCGAAAAATTTGAAAATATAGGAATGGGAGGAAAAGGCATTTTGATTGGAATTTTGATGGAACACACAAAAAGAAAAGTTGGATTAACAAGTACTTCCATTATAATGATGCAATATGTTTGCATGTGTTGGCGTTAGTGGATACTGCCAATGGTTTTCCAAAGTGGTCGCATCATTTCACACTTGCACGAGGGACTTCCACTTGATTCATAGACTTGCCAACGCTTTTCTGTCCTTTTCATTTTAGCCCTTCTGGTGGGTGGTACTGCATTTTAATTTCAATTTGCATTTTCATGACTAAAGAAGTTGGAAATGTTTTAATGAGTTAATTTTCTCTGAGCTCTTTTCTCAGCTTTTTATTACACAAATTGTCACATACAGAAAAGTTGGAAGAAATGTAGAATGAACACTCACATACTCAGTACCTAGATTAAAACAATGGCTAACCTTTTGCTAATTTGCCTCATGTTTGCAATTGTTTTGCCGATCCATTGTAAAGTAAGCTGCAATCATAATGACACATGACTCATAATTACACCAAGAAGTATCTCTAACAAACAGACGTTTTTCTACATAATCACAAAACTGTGATCATATCTAATTAACAATTAGACAATAATTTCCTAAAACTATTACCAAATAGTCTGTACTGAAGTCTCCCCTGTTGTTCTCAAAACATTTGCAATCTACTTTTTGAACCAGAGGCCCATCAAAGCTGAAATGTTGCATTCATTTGTTATAGTCCTTTAAATACACCCACCATTTTCCCCATCCCCACCCACAACATTCACTTTTTGAAGAGCCAATTCTGTTCTACTTGTCTATGTAAAGCAATTTTTTAAAAATGCAAAACTTTAGTGCCTTAAAACACCTATTCTATTATAGCTTACAATTTTCTGAATCACAAATTCAGGCAGTGATTCTTCTGTTTCACATGACATTGGAAAGATCACTCAGTTGTCAGACGAACTGCTCTGGAAGGCCCAAGATGGCTTCAGCACTCGCAAGTCTGATGCCTGGTTGGGATGGCAGGAAGGCTAAGATGCCTCGTGGTAGACTCAGAGGAGTCAGGTTTTTTAAAGATGGCTCACGCCTCTGAGGACAAGTGTTTTGGGTAACAGGACAGAAAATGCATTGCCTTTTATGACCTACCATCACTTCCATTATGCTCTGCTCTTTGAAGCAGTCACAGGGCCCACATAGATTCAAAGAAATTTGCAGCTTTGTTTTGAAAACTGCCTTGATCTGGCCTCTGGCCACAAATAATTTCCCTTTCTCTCACAATCAAAATACACAGTCTTTGCCAAGATCCTCTGAAGTCTCATCCCATCAAGTCAGCAGGCTTGGTGTCTCTGAGATGTGCCCATCTCTCTCTCGGGCTCCCTGTGAAGCCCTGTATGAGCAAGACCTTGGGAGTCTCAGAAGCGTTAGTGTCCTGCTGAGAAGAGCCCTGAGCCATGCCCCTCAGATTCCTAGAGAGCTTCTCCTACTGTATAACTGAGAGGGTGCAAAGCACCATCTCAAGCCTTTCTCAGGTCACAAACATGGACTTTATACTATTTATGCAACAGATTCCCCAAGACACTATTTACTGGCAGTGCCACATTCTGATTTGTCTACTTGTTTCCTCTTAACTCTTTCTCCTCCTCCTTTACTTCCAAATTTCCTATCAAAATTAGGTCTAGTGGGCGGCACCTGTGGCTCAGTTGGTAAGGTGCCAGCCCCATATACTGAGGGTGGCGGGTTCAAACCCGGCCCCGGCCAAACTGCAACAAAAGAATAGCCAGGCCTTGTGGCGGGTGCCTGTAGTCCCAGCTACTCGGGAGGCTGAGGCAAGGGAATCACCTAAGCCCAGGAGTTGAGGTTGCTGTGAGCTGTGTGACCCCATGGCACTCTACCCAGGGCGATAAAGTGAGACTCTGTCTCTAAAAAAAAATTATATCTAGAGGCTTGATTGGATTCAGGTTATATATTTCGGCAAGAAGATTTCCTGGTTGATTGATTATACGCTGTAACTCGGTGATCTACAGGCACATCCTGCCCGGTCATCCTATTATTCATATGTTAGGTTTCATTACCTATTCATGATCTCCAGATATCCCTATTGTAAAAGTATAGTTTCCTCCTTACGACTACTGTGAGATCTGTGTGGTGACACTATGCAAAATATGAAATGCTTCCCAAATCCATGTCGCCCTGGTGCAGGCACTGGCATCTCAGCATCCATTCAATTTCACTCTGTGCTATGGAAGCAAGTCCTGACCTGGCCCTTGTGAAAACACGTCTTCTGACCTTTTGTCCCAGTACCTCCCCCTGCTTCCCGCATCTGCTAACTGAGCTGAGACTGGCCCTGAACTGCTCTCCTTGGTAGTGGTCTTTGGTCTTTGCCCACCTTTGGCTAAGCTGCGTTTGTCTTTGCTCTCGATGTCTACCAAGCGGAGCCCGTCTGCAGAAGTTCCTGTACACTTCTGGTCTTCTGGGGGCCCTCTTGTCATTTTCCTGCGTGTTTATGGGTTTCATGCGTACACATGCAATACCTACAGAGAGACAGAATATGTAGTTCAAGGAGATTGGAAGCAGGAAGCCAGAAGGTAGGTGCGTGTAATTGTGTTCAGTCGGACGTCTCTAGACAACCTTGCTCCAGGCAGGGGTGTCCGACATGCAGCCCACGAGCTGCGCGCTGATTTTCTAAGGACTCGTTTGGCTTACTTGTGGTGTTGGATGCCACAAAAATTATATATGGACCATTTCTTTTTTTTTTTTTTTTTGCTAATCACTTTCGTTAGTGTGTGTGTATTTCATGTGTGGCCCAAGACAACTCTTATTCTCCCAATGTGCCACAAAGAAAAAAAAGGTTAGACACCCCTGCCTAGGGCAACAACAAAGAAGTGACACATGGGTCAAATTACCACATTGTACCCCATATTTGTCAATTAAAAATCAAAGATAAATTTAAAAACGATATCAGATGATGTAGATCAGGGGTTCTCAGCCTGTGGGTCACGACCCACAGGAACTGTATTAAAGGGCTGTGGCATTAGGAAGGTTGAGAACCACTGATGTAGATGGAAACATGATTGTTATGTACTGTATTGGGGCCCCTATCAAAATTCACAGTTTAAAGCCCTAATTTTGGGTGGCACCTGTGGCTCAAAGGAGTAGGGCGCCAGCCCCATATACCAGAGGTGGCAGGTTCAAACCCAGCTCTGGCCAAAAAACTGCAAAAAATAAAAAGCCCTAATTTCCAGTGTGACTATATTTAGAGATAGGGCCCTTAAGAAGGTGATTAATGTTAAGTGAGGTTTTAAGGGCAGAGCCCAATTCAATATGACTGATGTCTTATAAAAGAGAGAGAGACCAACGGTGCACGTGTACAGAGGAAAGGCCTTGTGCAGACGTTGTGAGAAAATGACCATCTGCAAGCCCAGGAGAGAGGCTGCAGGAGAAACCACCTCCACACGGTCAAGTTGAATTAACAAGTACATCCATTATAATGATACAATAGCTGCTTCATTGTGACTTATGAGGGTAACACACATACATTTAAAAATTAAAACCTCTGAATATATAAGGTGCGTTTACAATTTTTCTTAGTACTTCTGAAGACTGTGGGAAGAATCTAAAATTGGCACTCCCCCCACACAAGGTTGCATTGTGCCCATCAATTTATTTCAATCTCACGGGAGGCGTTTTGGAGCAGCGCTCAAGAAATAGCTCAACCAAAAGAACATTTAAATTATGTAAAAATGAACTCCAGTGATTTAAATCCATTATCTTTACATAATAAAATTCTAAACATAGTACTGTAATTTCAAAATACACACACACACACACACACACACACACAAGCTTTAATAATTTGATCTCACAGGAGATAAATGCCACCTGAACTTTTGCAGGAAAAAGTTGGATTGCAGAACAATAAATTATCACCTTCAAGTACATTTAGTAAGTTGCATTGGAAAGGAGGCAAGTATAGCCCAAGCCAAGAATGAGGATGATAGGCATAATGACAGCTGTTTAACAAATGTTCACTGAGTGCTTGCTATGTTCTAGGTATTATTTTGGTGCTGATAATATAGCAGTAAATAAAATAAATGGATAATGATAAGAAAGGCATTTATTAAGCCTGTACTATAGGCTAGGCTCTGAGTTCAGTGCTCTATATACAGTTGAACCTTGAACAACACAAGTTTGAATTGCATGAGTCCACTTGTATGTGAAAATGTTTTTCATTCATGGCTGGTGTGGTGACTCATACCTGTGATCCTAGCACTTTGAGAGGACAAGATAGGAGGATCACTTTAAGGCCAGGAGTTTGAGACCAGACTGAACAATATAGCAAGACCCTGCCTCCATAAAAAAAAATTAGCCACTGTGGTGCTGTGTACATATGGTTCCCAACTACTGGGGAGGCTGGGGCAGGAGGATCACTTGAGTCTCAAAGTTTGAGACTGCATGAGCTATGACCACTGTATTCCAGTATGGGTGACAGAATGAGACTCTATCCCTTAAATAAAAAAGTTACACAGAGTGTTTCTGCCTCTCCTGTCTCCCCTTTCATCTCCTCCATCTCTTCTGCCTCTGTTACCCTTGAGACAGTAAGACCAAGCCCTCCTTTTCTTCTTCCTCTTCAGCCTACTCATTGTGAAGATAAGAATGAAGACCTTTACGATGATCCACTTCTACTTAATTAGTAGTAAATATATTTACTTTTTCTTATGATTTTTCTTAATAGCATTTTCTTTTCTTTTTTTTTTTTGAGACAGAGCCTCAAGCTGTCACCCTGGATAGAGTGCTGTGGCATCACAGCTCACAGCAACCTCCAATTCCTGGGCTCAAGTGAGTCTCCTGCCTCTGCCTCCCAAGTTTCTTTAGTTTGCATTATTGTAAGAATATGGTAGACAATATATACAATATTCAAAATATTTGTTAATCAACTGTTTATGTTATCGGTAAGGCCTCTGGTTAACAGTAGGCTATTAGTACTTAAGTGTGGGGAGTCAATAGTTACATGCAGATTTTTGACCATGTGGGGGATTCAGGGCCTTTGCCCTCCTTGGGGCGTTGAAGTGTCAACTGTATATTGGCTCATTTGTTCCACAACTACTATAATCATCTCCATTCCAAGAGGTACCTCACTCAAGGTCACAAAGCCAACTAAAGTGATGGAATTTGGACTCTCCCCAGGCCTGTCAGATTCCTGATGTAACACATTACTTGAGTAGAAATAGCTACTGGCAATGTTTCCTGGGTAGGGAACTAAGCTGCTTTAAAAGGCATTCATCCTATTTGCTTAAGCATTCCACTTTTGCAGTTGATGTAAAAGTCAAATTCAATACAGTCCTACCAAAACTGCAAAAAACCTAAATTAGCCAAGCCCAATCAATGAGCTTTTATCATGACATTATTAACGACTTAGGCTCACAGATCTAGAGAATTCTATTTGATTTAGACTGTTGCTTGGTGAAGTTAACTTTTTTTAACCACTTTATCTTAGTTTTTTCATTATGTCACTGCTACATTTTGGAACTGTTGTAATACTTGCATATCACCTGTACTATTGTTTACTTAAAACCTTTACTTGATGTTTTAAAGGAAATTTAGTATCATTGCTATAAATAAAGAGCCACTAATTCATTCAACAAATATTTATGAATTGCCTAACCTACAGTAGGCATCAGAGATACAGAAATGAAAAATAGACTTAAGGCTCGGCGCCTGTGGCTCAACGGGCTAAGGCGCCAGCCACGTACACCTGAGCTGGCGGGTTCGAATCCAGCCCCCGGGCCCGCCAAACAACAATGACGGCTGCAACCAAAAAAATGGCCGGGCATTGTGGCAGGTGCCTGTAGTCCCAGCTACTTGGGAGGCGGAGGCAAGAGACTCGCTTGAGCCCAGGAATTGGAGGTTGCTGTGAGCTGTGATGCCACAGCACTCTATCCAGGGTGACAGCTTGA
>CAUYON010048699.1:0-12421 GCA_963573935.1 Arctocebus calabarensis
TGGCGGGCACCTGTAGTCCCAACTACTTGGGAGGCTGAGGCAATAGACTCACATAAGCCCAAGATTTTGAGGTTGCTGTGAGCTATGATGCCATAGCCCTCTACCCAGGGTGACATAGTGAGACTCTGTCTTAAATAAATAAATAAATGACATTATTGGAACAACTGGAAAAATCTGAATAAGGTCTGTAGATTACCCAGGCGTTGTGGTGGGAGCCTGTAGTCCCAACTACTTGGGAGGTGGAGGCAAGAGACTCGCTTGAGCCCAGGAGCTGGAGGTTGCTGTAAGCTGTGATGCCACAGCACTCTATCCAGGGTGATAGCTTGAGGCTCTGTCTCAAAAAAAAAAAAAAGGTCTGTAGATTAGATAATAGTATTGTATTTATATTAATTTCCTGATTTTGATAATTGTACTATGGTTCAATGAGAGAATATCCCTGATTTGAGAAAACACACTTAAAACACACTGCAGTATTAAAATTGCCTCATATCTGCAATTTACCAGAAAGGTAAAGCATGTATACACACACACACATATACATATGTACATACATACATGCTTTACCTCAAATGTTCAGGAAAAGGTAAAGCATACATACACATATTCACACATATACATACGTACATACATACATGCTCTTTCTTTTCCTGAACATTTGAGGGTAAACTGCAGATATAAGGCAATTTTAATACTGCAGTGTTTTAAGTGTGTTCTAAAATTATTAAAATCAGGAAATTAATACAGATGCAATACTCTTATCTAAGCTACAGACCCTATTCAGATTTTTCCAATTGTTCCAATAATGTCCTTTATTTATTTATTTGAGACAGAGTCTCACTATGTCACCCTGGGTAGAGTGCCATAGCATCATAGCTCACAGCAATCTTGAAATCTTGGGCTTATGAGCGTCTATTGCCTCAGGCCCCCAAGTAGTTGGGACTACAGGTGCCCGCCACAATGCCCGGCTATTTTTTGGTTGTAGTTGTCATTGTTGTTTGGCAGGCCCGGGTTGGATTTGAACCCGCCAGCTCTGCTGTATGTGGTTGGCGCCCTAGCTGCTGAGCTACAGGCACTGAGCCAAGTTAAATTATTTTCAAAAGAAGTTCAAAGCACAGTTAAGTATACACATCAAAATTAAAACCTCTTTAAATTGTTTATACGGTATACCATTGTTATAATAAATAAATATTTTCTTGTTATGATAAATAAACACCGGTTTCTTTTTAAAGTGGGTGCAGTGTAGTCTTGAAAGATAAAGTTTTGTGATTCACCCATAGGTGGCGAGATTTGACAAGGATTTTTTTTTTAAATAAAAAATAAACCAACTCAAAACTTTTTTTCTTTTTTTTTATTCAAAACGTTTTTTTTCCTTCTTCTTCTTCTTTTTTTTTTTTTTTATAGACACAGAGTCTCACTTTATCGCTCTTGGTAGAATGTCATGGCGTCACACAGCTCATAGCAACCTCCAACTCCTGGGCTTAGGTGATTCTCTTGCCTCAGCCTTCTGAGTAGCTGGGACTACAGGTGTCCGCCACAACACCTGGCTATTTTTCTGTTTTTGCAGTTCGGGAGGCCGGGTTTGAACCCACCACCTTCAGTACATGGGGCCGGCACCCTACTCGATGAGCCACAGGCACCACCCCTTTTTTTGGTTTGTTTTTGTTTTTGGCTGGGGCTGGGTTTGAACCCACCACCTCCAGCATATGGGGCCAGTGCTCTACTCCACTGAGCCACAGGTGTTGCCCTTTTTCTTTCTTTCTTTTTTTTTCCAACTCAAAACCTAATGGCTTAAAACACAATATTTTTCTTTCTTTCTTTCGAGACAGAGTCTTACCATGTCACCCTCGGTAGAGTGCTGTAGCGTCACAGCTCACAGCAACCTTAAACTCTTGAGCTTAAGTCATCCTCTTGCCTCAGCCTCCCAAGTAGCTGGGACTACAGGCACCTGCCACAACGCTTGGCTATTTTTTGGTTGCAGTTATAATTGTTGTTTAGTAGGCCCGGGCCGGGCTTGAATCTGCCAGCTTCATTGTATGTGGCTGGCACCCTACTCACTGAGCTACTAGTGCCGAGCCACCACAATATATTATTTCTAAAAATTCTGTGGCAAATTTGAGCTGTTCTTCTCCTGGTCTTTCCTGAGGTTACTCATGTAGGTGTAGTCATCTGATGATTTGGTTAGGGCTAGAGGCCCCATCAAGAGAAGTTGATGTTGGCTACTGGCTAGAGTTATTCAGTTCTCATCTCTGTTTAAGCCTTCTATAGGAGCGGTCCCGGAATTTCCAGCAAGCAAGAGCCATAGCTAAGGGCTTCTAAAGATCTATCCTCTGAGAATTTTTACAATGTCCCTTTCATATTCTATTGGTCAAAGAAAATAACAGGTTCAACTTAGATTCAAGGGGATGGAGAAATAAGAAAGAGATGCTATCTCTTGATGGGAGTGAGAGGCAGTGTCACATTACAGAGTGTGGACATGAAAGCATAATTAAATAGAGGCCATTATTATAAAAATCTACAACAAGGCCTATCTATATTGGTTTTTATTGCTATGTAACAAATTATCACAAATTTAGTGGCTTAAAACAACACCCTTTTATCATTATCACATTTCCACAGGTCAGAAGTCTGTCATTGTTCAACTGGTACTCTATCTAGGGTAGCAGTTCTCAACCTGTGGGTCACAACCCCTTTGTAACAATGAAAATACATCCTGCCTATCAGGTACTTACATTGCGATTCGTAACAGTAGCAAAATTACAGTTATGAAGCAGCAACAAAAATAATTTTATGGTTAGGGGTCACCACAACATGAGGAACTGTATTAAAGGGTCGCAGCATCAGGTTGAGAACCACTGGTCTAGGGTCTTGCAAGGCCAAAGACAAGATGTCTTTGGGCTGGGCTCTTGTCTGGAGGCTCTGGAGAAGAATCTACTTCCAAGCTCGTTCAAATTGTTGATGGAATATAGTTCTTTGTACTTGCAGGATGAAGGTCTCTAATTCCTTGCTGACTCTCAGCAAGGGCTGCTGTTAGTTTCTAGATGCCAACCACATTCCTTGACATGTGGTCCTTCTCCATCTTCAAGCCAGCAATATGTTGGGTGCTTCCTGTATTTCAAATCTCTCCGATTTCCTTTCTGCCCACCCCCCATCCCAGAGAAAACTTTCTGCTTTTAGAAGATTCACCTGATTGGGTCAAGCCCATCCAGATAATCTCTGTTTTTTAAGGTAAACTGATTTGATACTTTATTTTATTTTATTTTTTTGTAGAGACAGAGTCTCACTTTATTGCTCTCAGTAGAGTATGGTGGCGTCACACAGCTCACAGCAACCTCCAACTCCTGGGCTTAGGTGATTCTCTTGTCTCAGCCTCCTGAGTAGCTGGGACTACAGGTGCCCACCACAACGCCTGGCTATTTTTCTGTTTTGCAGTTCAGCTGAGGCTGGGTTTGAACCCACCACCTTCAGAATATGGGGCTGGCACCCTACTTGATGAGCCACAGGTGCCGCCTGATTTGATACTTTATTTACATCTGTAAAATATCTTCACAGAAGTATCTAGATTAGTGTTTGATGGAATAATCTTGGAGGAGGGGGCTACTTTCAGAATTCTACCTAGCAAAAACCCTCATATTTGAAAATATGATATGATTTCCTCCTTGACCCATGAATTAATTATAAACATGTTTTAAGTTTCCAAATGTACATGAGTGTTTTGGCCTATATTTTAGTTATTGATTCATAATTTCACTACAGCGTGATCTACATGTATTTGTTGAATCTCTCTTTGTATTCTAGCATGCGGTCACCTTTTATGAATAACTCATTTGTGCTTTAAAAGAATATGTGTCAGGGCAGTGCCTATGGCTCAAAGGAGTAGGGCGCTGGCCCCATATGCCAAAAGTGGTGGGTTCAAACCTGGTCCCAGCCAAAAACTGCCAAAAAAAAGAATATGTGTCAAACAAATAAAAGAATATATGTCCTCTAATTGTTAAATGCAGTGTTCTACATTGGTGTTTGAACTCAAGCTTGTTAATTGGGTTATTTATCTGTTATATCCTTTTTCCCTTTTTTAACTTTTTTTGAGAGACAGAGTTTCACTATGTCGCCCTTGGTACAGTGCAGTGGTGTCACAGCTCACAGCAACCTCAAACTGGGCTTAAGCGATTCTGTTGCCTCAGTCTCCCAAGTAGCTGGGTCTACAGGTGCTTGCCACAATGCCCAGCTATTCTTTTGTTGCAGTTGTTTAGCTGGCACGGGCCAGGTTTGAACCCGCTATCTTCGGTGTACGTGGCTGGCGCTGTAACCACTGTGCTATGGGCGCCAAGCCTTTTATCCTTTTTGATCTATAAGTTTCTGAGAGAAGTATAGTAAGATCTATATCGACTTCTTTAGTTTAAAGATGAAGAAACTGAATCTCAGTAAATTTAAGTGACTTACCCCAGATCCCACAGCTAGTTGGGATACAGCTAGGGTATTTCAGGTATTTCTTTTTTTTTTTTTTAAACAAGAATATCACTTTTTCACTCTGGGTAGAGTGCTGTGCTGTCACAGCTCACAGCAACATCACACTCTTGGACTCAAGTGATTCTCTTGCCTCAGCTTCCCAAGTAGCTAGGATTAATGGTGCCCACCACAATGCCAGCTATTTTTAGAGACAGGGTCTCACTCTGGTTCAAGCTGGTCTCAAACTCCTAAGCTCAGGCAATGTACCTGCCTTAGCCTCCCAAGGTATTTCTCATATTGAAATTTGGGATATTTACTTCAAAGAGAAATTCAAGTAATTTTTATTTTTAAGACAAGAGTCTCACTCTGTGCCCTGGGTGGAGTGCTGTGGTGTCATAGCTCACAGCAACTTCAAACTCTTGAACTCAAGTGATCTTCTTGCCTCAACCTCCCAAGTATCTGGGACTACAGACGACCGCCACAACGCCCAGGTATTTTTTAGAGATGGGGTCTTGCTCTTGCTCAGGCTGGTATCCAACTCCTGAGCTCAAGCAATTCCACCTGCCTTGGCCTTCCAGAGTGCTATAATTATAGTCACTGAGCCTGGTCAAAAATCAAGTAATTTTTATTTTGTTTATCTCTTTTATAATACTATAACAATACTCCCTGTCAATTTGAGTCACACTGACCAATGGAAAACAGTACTGCTCTCATTGTTTCCAATTTGATCGTAGATTGCTATGCAAGTTATTCAAGTCTAACTATGGGAGAATTTTTTTTTTTTTTTTTTTTGAGACAGAGTCTCACTTTGTCGCCCACAGTAGAATGCCATGGCGTCACAGCTCTCAGCAACCTCAAACTCTTGGGCTTAAGTGTTTCTCTTGCCTCAGCCTCCCAAGTAACTGAGACTGCAGGTGCCCACCACAATGCCTGGCTTTTTTTGGTTGCAGTTGTGATTGTTGTTTAGCAGGCCAGGGCTGGATTATAACCCGCCAGCCTCAGTGTATGTGGCTGGCACCCTACTCACTAAGCTATGGGCACCAAGCCAGGAGAATTATTTTTAACAGGTAAAAATAGACACTTACCATGAATTCCCACAATACTTTCCACCCAATTTCCCATCTGAATTAAGGACAAGCACCCTCAACCAGCATTTTGACAGGAAGAAATGATTCAGAAAGACAGTAAAGCATCTCCTTCACTAATTCTTACCTTGGTTTATGTTATGGTATGATATCAATCTACTTTTAGAACTTCATTTCCAGAAAATCATAAATAAATATATGATTTTAAAACACATGCCAAGTAGAAGCTGCCCAGACTTGACATCTCCTTTGGCATCAGTATAATATAGAGCTCATCAGACCTCAAATATCATGCATTAATGGCCATTTGCTGGTCTTGGCTTGCTTGGTACCTACTTCTGTGCCCTAAAGAGGAAATGTGTAAGTATAATAAACACTCACTTTCAGGCAGACCAGAGCCAGATATGCCCATACTTCAGCATTGTAGTTGTTTAACGCGTTGGCTTCAGAGAGAGCATCCTCAGCCTCTGTGAGCTCCTCCAGCTTGACAGAAAAGGGAATGGTGTGAGTTGTGAGTCAAGGTAGCTTTCTCTTTAGCCAGCTGGAGTCAGCCTAGCTGAAACCACTATGTCCAAGTAATATTGACGTATCTGACCTATACCAATGGATTTTATGTTTTTCAACATCAGACTTCTTTCTTCAAATAAAACCTTATGTGGTAGTTCAATATGTGAACCAATTAAAAGTGGAACTTCCCTGATTAAAAATTTAAGTAGAACTGGGGTACAAGAGGCAACACCTGTAATCCTAGCACTCTGGGAGGCCAAGGTGGAAGGATTGCTTGAGCTCAGGTGTTTGAGACCAGCCTGATCAACAGTGAGACCACATCTCTACTAGACATAAAAAAAACTTGCTGGGCATTATGGCACCTGTAGTCCCAGCTACTTGGGAGGCTGAGGCAAGAGGATCACTTGAGCCTAGGAGTTTGAGGTTGCTGTGAGCTTGGCTGATGCCATAGCATGCTAGCCTGAGCAACAGAGTGAGACTGTCTCAAAAAAAATAAATAAATAAAAATTGTAAGTAGAGGAATTTGGAGCCATGCCTAATAGTTTCTCAGCTTATAGCCCCTTCCTCCTCCTTCCCTCACAGCAGTCTCATCAGGCCATCTGTAAATCATGGAGCTCCAGGTACTAGGACTGGAAATCCACAAGCACTCCCATCATGTGTACATCATTCAGTGAGTAGTTTCTCTACACACAGTGTAGATACATAGTGTCAGATACATTTTTAGATTTTTTAAAATTTACATTGTGTATTCCTTTCTTCTCCATGGAAATCCTTAGTAAAAAGAGAAAATTTTACATGATCCAAAGAGAAATCAAAGTATGTAAACATCCCTTTTTTGAGGTTAAAGTCTGATTTGCTTGATAAAATACTGTTGTCTAGAAAGCTTTCTTTCCTCTAATATCAATTATTATTAGCCCTATCCTGAGCAATCAATGCAGTATTGCTTGCTCTAGGGTGCTCTATTTTCTTCAATTTCCCAGGCTAGAATGCAGTGGCATCATTATAGCTTACTGCAACTTCATGGGCTCAAGTGATTGTCCTGCCTCTGTCACCTGAGTTGCTGGGAATACAGATGCATGCCACCAGGTCTAGCTAATTTTTCTTTCTTTCTTTCTTTTTTTGTAGAGGCAGATCTCATGATCTCGTGATCTTGCTCTGTTTTCCAGGCTGGTCTTGAACTCCTGACCTCAATCAATCTTTGTGCCTCAGCCTCCTAAAGTGCTAGATTTGAGCCATCATGCCTGACCTGAATAACAATTTTTTATTAGAGCAGACTTCTTTGATTGCCATCTCACTGTCATCAAAACCCCCCAGGGTTTTAGAAGCCTAAGAAATCAAGGTCAGCTGTATGCACAGACCAAATCTCAAGCCTTCATCCTCTTACCCGATAACAGGCAATTCCCAGTCCTAGCCAGGTAAGGCATGAAGGTGATCTCTTACAAGCTTGCAGGTAGGTTTTCTTTGCCTTTTCATACTGTAGAAAGAAAGCACAAGTAAGCTACTGTTCTAGAAATTTCGAACACTGTATTGCCAGGATGATCATGGGACCTCTGATAGTTGCACTCCAGAACAATCTGAGTCCTTAGATTTTTTTCTCTTTCTTTTTTTTTTTAGAGACAGAGTCTCATTTTATCACCCTCAGTAGAGTACCGCTGCATCGTAGCTCACCCCAACCTCCAATTCCTGGGCTTAGGCGATTCTTTTGCCTCACCCTCCCTAGTAGCTGGAACTACAGCTGCCACAATGCCCGGCTATTTTTTGTTGTAGTTTGGCTGGGGTCAGGTTTGAACCCACCACCCTTGGTATATGGAGCCGGCGCCCTACTCACTGGTCCACAGGCACCACCCGAGTCCTTAGATTTTATATCTACTTTAAGGAAACTATCAAGAGAAAGCTAGTGAGAAGAGATGGGTAGATCAAATGAAAAGGTAAATTTTTACATGGAAGCAATTCAGACATTTATAGTCTCTGTAATACAGAGTTGAGGCAAGGCATTACATTGAAAGTTCTGGGTGACAGCGGCGCCTATGGCTCATTGGGAAGGGCGCTGGTCCCATATACTGAAGGTGGCAGATTCAAACCCTGTCTCCGCAGAACTGCAAAACAGAAAAATAGCCGGGCATTGTGGCAGGCGTCTGTAGCCCCAGCTCCTCAGGAGGCTGAGGCAAGAGAACTGCCTAAGCCCAGGACTTGGAGGTTGCTGTGAGCTGTGTGATGCTCTACAGAGAGCGATAAAGTGAGACTCTGTCTCTACAAAAAAAAAAAAAAAAGTGAGACTGTCTCTAAAATAGAAAGTTCTGGGTGAATAATTATCTGAATTCTGTCTTTTGCTTAAGTATCAAATCATATAGTAGGATGACAAACAATCTCTGGACTAAGAGGTATACCTGATATAGCCTCATCATTCTGAGATCTGTTCCCTTGTTGTAAAAGGTCTTATAATTTTAGAAAAACTAAAACAAAAAAAACCTTTCTTTTCTTTCTTTCTTTTTTTTTTTTTTAGAGACAGAGTCTCACTTTGTCACCCTCAGTGGAGTGCTGTGGCATCCCAGCTCACAGCAACATCCAGCTCTTGGGCTTATGCAATACTCTTGCCTCAGCTTCCTGAGTAGCTGGGACTATAGGAGCCCACCACAATGGTTGGCTATTTTTTTTATTGTTGCAGTTTGGCCGGGGCCTTGTTTGAACCTGCCACCCTCGGTATATGGGGCGAGTGCCTGACTCACTGAGCCACAGGCACTACCCACAAAAAAACCCTTTCAAAAGAAAATCTTATATCTCCAGTGTGAGAGATGGAACAGCCTGAGCCAGGCTTGCATAGTGGATGCTTAGGTCAGCAGCACTTTGAATGATACAGCTTGCAATGACATCAGAAAGAAAACTTTTCCTAGCTGAGCACCTGTGGCTCAACAGGCTAAGGCGCCACCCATGTACACCTGAGCTGGCAGGTTAGAATCCAGCCTGGGCTCGCCGAACAATGACGGCTGCAACCAAAAAATGGCCGGGCGTTGTGGCGGGCGCCTGGGAGGTGGAGGCAGGAGACTCGCTTGAGCCCAGGCATTGGGGGTTGCTGTGAGCTGTGATGCCACAGCACTCTATCCAGGGTGACAGCTTGAGTCTCTGTCTCAAAAAAGAAAAAGAAAAAGAAAACTTTTCCTTATTTTACATCACTGTAGTGGGAGAGCCTATGGGAGCCTTCCCACTTACAGTATAAGTCATGTAACTTCTTGTTACTGTTGTTGTTATATTAAATAAAAAGAGAATGAGGTGTTCTGAGGGGAAAAATGGAATAAATTCACAACAAAAGTAGACAGTCAAAGTCTTTGGCAGAATATTGATAATTATTATAGTGAGATGGTAGGTTCATAGTAGTTCATTCTTCTATATCTACTTTGTTATGTATTTGAGATTTTCTATAAAAGGAAGATTTTTTTTTAAGGCTTTTGCATATTTCCCAAAATGTGGAGAGGCATTGCTTTTATAGCCAGGCCCAGAGTGCTCTATGGAATGAGGTAACCCTCAAGCTAGATTAAATATAACCCTTTGTGTTAAGGAGGAAGTTTGGAGAAGTCCTCTTTAAGCCCATGACATTCTGTTAGTTAAGTCAAACTAAGAATTTTTGAACTACTGAAAACAAAGTTTTTACTACTACTGATAAAATAAAATTTTAGGTAAAATAGTAGCTAAAATAAGATTTACTAAAGTACTTAATAACTTTTTAGTAGCATAATGATTATGCATAAAACCACAGACTTTTTTTTTTTTTTTGTAGAGCCAGAGTCCCACTTTATTGCCCTCTGTACAGTGCCGTGGCGTCACACAGCTCACAGCAACCTCCAACTCCTGGGCTTAGGTGATTCTCTTGCCTCAGCCTCCCGAGTAGCTGGGACTATAGACGCCCACCACAATGCCCGGCTATTTTTCTGTTTTACAGTGGCCGAGGCCGGGTTTGAACCCGCCACGTTCAGTATATGGGGCCGGCGCCCTCCTCAATGAGCCATAGGCGCCGCCCTTTTTTTTTTTTTTTTTTTTGACACAGAGTCTCACTCTGTCACCCTGGGTAGAGTGCTATGGTGTCATAGCTCACAGCAACTTCAAACTCTTGGGCTCAAGTGATCCTCTTGTCTCAGTCTCCTGAGTAGCTAGGATTGCAGGCATGCACCACTACAACCAGCTAGTTTTTCTGTTTTTAGTAGAGATGGGGTCTTGCTCAGACTCCTAAGCTTAAGCAATCCACCCACTCAGCCTCCCAAAGTGCACACCTAGCTCTAAACCACAGACTCTTGATTTTAGACTGCCTGGGTGTGATGTTAGGCCAGTCATTTTATCTTTGGATGTAAAAGTGTCCTTGTCATATTACCACTTTTAGTTCACACAGATAGATATTAATGCTTGAACTATAATCAACTTCCAAAGAATGGCTTGATGTGCACGTTACTGCCTTCCTCTATCCCTTACCTCTTTCTCTTCCAGATAAATAAGCCCCAATCTCAGGTAGATGAAGTGCATCTCAGACGCATCCACTACAAAACTAATGGTTCGCTCATAGCATGCCTTGGCCTCAGCATGATTTCCACTTAGAAAATAAAGATGGCCCTTCACACCCCACACATTAGGGTTCTGAGAAAGTGAAGAACAAGTAGCATATGGGTTAAGATGGTATTTAAAATGACCTTAATGACCTCTGTTTAACATTTAACTTTAGATGATTAAATCCATTTTCTCTTTCTAATAGCACTTAATAGCAAGACAGCCATTTAATTGCACTGGGAAATATTTTTCTAGGTCTGCCCTCTCATTTCTCACATTCTTCAACATTATTCTGCCTTTTGGGTAAATATTTTAAAATTTTCAAGCATAACTATGATAGTGTTCAAGATGAGAAAATAAAAGAAGTTTAGAAAACCTAAAATAGATAAACACTTATCTGCTAAAGAACTGTCCTTATCCTTTTCTCTGCCCTTTACTTAAGAAAAACAAATGGAATAAATGGATTTACTGACAGCTGAAGACCCCCATGCTGGTCACCATAAATCTACCAGGAATGTGGCATCATCATTGGTAATAAAGCCTGCTTGCCCCTTCTGCAGATTCAAGAGGCTCTAAGAAAAGTCATTACCAGATAATCCATCTGGGCTGCTTGTTGAAGGTATTCCTCTGCCTTCTCAAAGTCCTTCTTGAGAAGGTGTGTCTGGGCCAGCACCAAGTAATACTCACAGCTGGGGCCTCCTTGAGGACATAACAGCTCATGGGCAAGTACCCTCTGCACATACTGCAAAGAAAATCAGATTATAAGGAACATGTGAAGGGCTACATTGTGTCAGTACCATAGCTTTCAAAGTTGAAGGATTCTGTTTCTGATAATAAATAATAAGGAATATATTACAGAGTGAAATGATTATATAGAGTGAAACTTCAAAAGGTTAGGGGTGAATTACAAACGGTCAGTGTTTCATGGTCCCATTGCTAGCTATTCACTTAGTTACCAAATGAAGATATTTCCAACTGAATAACCTGCAATATCTCTCAATTCTAGTCTTGCTGGTCTTGAAGTTTCACTCTATTTTGCAGCAAAGGCACATCAACCATCCTATTTACATAAGGTAATATTTCCAGGCAGCTATCATTGTAAGGATACTTACAGTAAGACAAAACTTCCTTTCTAAAATTCCAGACCTGGGATATTGGGAACATAAAGGTCTGTTTGTGATGCACCTCCAAATATTCATTATGTTTAGTAGTTTTGTACTTTGGGCTAGTCTTTGTTTCACTTACAGATTTGACAAAGTCAGATGTACTTGTGAAGCTAAGGGGAAATCATTCTTCTTTACCCTCTGTTTCCATCTCAATCTGTAATACAGAAACTTGCACCCACACTTATGCCGTCTTAGGAAAACACTAGTAGGAGCTAGTGTAGCTGTAGCTGTTTTCTCTGCTTGCTTTCTGGCTCTCTGACCTGGGGTGATGATTAATGACTTATTTGCCTGTGTGTGTGTGTGTGTGTGTGTGTGTATGTGTGTTTGTGTGGTCTGTTTCTCTATTGGGAAGGGTTAATGTGTTAAAGGCTCCTGTTTAATGTGGTCTAATCCTACCCAGTTTGTAATTCTTCCCCTTTCTTGAGCTTGCCTAACCTTAAATGGGGCATGCACTCTGTAGGATCAGGGCCAACACTCTTGGCTCCTAAAATTACTCTCTCTCTTACTGCTTGTTCATGTATATACTTTCCCAAGTGGTAGGTAGACTTTGTAGGATGTTCTTTTTCTCTAGGAGGAAGCTTCAATTCTTTAACTGCTCTACCTGTGACTACATGGGTAAGTCAAATGTGGGACCAATTACATTCTCCAGCCCTGTTTTAATATTTTTATCCACCACTCCTCCCCCCAGTA
>CAUYON010048701.1:0-36607 GCA_963573935.1 Arctocebus calabarensis
CACCACTGGCTGGGCAAGCCACCTGGCCCCTGTCCAGAATGCAAGGGTGACCACTGGAGGGTGGCCTGTCCCCAGAGGCAAAGGCCTCCTGGGATAGTGACCCCATCGGAGCCCAAACTGGACTGAGGGTGCCTGGGGCAAATTCTCATGGCTCCAGCTTGTGTCATCACCTCTCAAGAGCCCCAGATTTGCCTTATAGTGGAGCGCCAGGAGAGAAAATTTCTTTTGGACACTGGAGCAACCTTTTCTGTACTTCTCTCTAACCCTGGTCTTTTATCTCACAAACCCATAACTGTACAGGGGGTGTCTGGAAAGCTGGTTACCAAATTTTTCTCCCAGCCTTTAAGCTGCAATTGGGATGACTTGCTGTTCTCTCATGCCTCCCTAATCATCCCTGAAAGTCCTGCTCCCCTTTTGGGGAGGTACATACTAACTAAAACAGGAACTATTCCCTCCTGGAGATCTAGTCATGATCAAAACTCTTCCCTCTAATTCACCTTCCCTAACCCCAACTTGGGAAGTCCCTTTCCTGTTATCTTGTCGTCTTCTACTGTTAAAGTTATAGGAGTCGATTCCCGCATACATCATTCACGAGTAAAATCCTGGAACCCTCCATCTTCTACAGAGGCAGACAATGAAGACAGCCAACCACAGAGCACCTACACTTGTGAGCCAAAAGTAAGTTTGAAGTTATTATTTAGGAAACAGCAAGAAAAATCTTAATATGGTTTTCTTCTAGAATCACTGAATAAGTGCTTCTGACCTGACGCTGTTCTACCTTTGCCTATTACTGATTATACTAATCAGATTTATGTTTTCCAGAAATGTCATCAAGCCACACACAATAAAGATGATTACAGTCCATGAACCCCTGTATCACTCTCCCTCCAGAGAAATCCTAACTGCCCCCTTCTATCATCGCCTGATTCAGCAGGAAGCAGTTAGAGTCTTTGCCCTTTTTCCCTAACAGCAGTTAGAGTTTCTACTCGGAGAGAGAGAATTGATGTAGGACATTTGGTGCCCTAGCCAGCTCAGCGGAGCTGGGGGACCTGCTGCCTCCTCCTTGGCGGTGTCGGCTGAAGAACCAGCGGGCTAGATGACAGGCAAGGAGGGGGACCTCCAACCCCCACTGGAGGCTCCAATAGAAAAAAGGGCAGACAACTGCCGAGGAGACACCTGTGCCTTGGAGTTTCCTTCACTTTACACTTAGGACTAAATGTGGAACCCCCATTTCCTATGCCTAGGTCAATTTCACTTGAATTTCCTAGGCCTCAATTTCATGAATGGACTGTGTTCGTTCATTGATACATTCATTTACCTTTCCTCCGGTGGAAGTGACTGTGTTCATTCGTTTCCTGGCGAAGGAACCCATACACCTATATACACCCTGAGACTAAAGGCTTAAAGGGGGAGACGGGGAAAGACCGGGAGAGAAACAGAGAGAGCTTTTCTTTCCCCACTTGCGTTCTCTCTCTATACCAGGAGCTTTAGTGTTTCCTGTATTCTTTTCTGTAAATAAATTGTCTTACCACTGGGGGGGGGGGGGAAAGAAAATGCCATGAAGGCTATGTTAAACAGTTTGATGAAAACATTTCAGATTGTATATGAAACCAGCACATTGTACCCCTTGATTTCACTAATGTACGCAGCTGTGATTTAATTAAAAAAAAAAGAAATCTTCAGCATCTTAATGCTCCAATAGGGGGCTACCTGTGGCCATTGAACATTTGAGATGTGGCCAGTCCAAATCTCCATGTTCCGTAAGTGTAGAATGAACACTAGATGTTGAAGATGTCATATGCGAAGGGAATGTAAACTATCTCAACTTTTTATGTTGAAATGATATTTTGGGTTAAAACATTTTATTAAAATTAATTTTAACTTTCAAAAAAAATAAAAAAGAAATAACTGAAGGAGAGAGGGGTGGGGTCTTGGTGTGTGCCACGCCTTTCGGGGGCAAGACACGATTGCATTTACCTAACAAATGCAATCAGTGTAACCTGGTTTCTTATACCCTCAATGAATCCCCAACAATAAATGAAAAAAAAAAAAGGAAGAAAGAACTGCCTGACAAGAACTGCCTGTTTGTGTGAGGTGGCCCAGTGGGCAATTGGACTTTTTCTGGAAGCCATTTAAGCACAAGGCCAGCAAGCCCTAACTTAACTCTGCGTGGAAGTTATTGCAAACCACACGAAAACATCCCACTAACCCCACAATTAACATGTCTCCAACCAACCTTTCCCTTAGCTAGATACCCCAAATGCCCATGGCTGCTCCAGTGTTATCTGACATGAGGGGAAGTATACCAAAGGGTAAGCTAAAAGAGAAAGTCACAGTGGTCTTAAACAACTGTGGTTGAAATATGTTTTGCAAATTTTATAAAAACACAGGACTGTGTGAACACGCTGCTAGGGCCCCTCCCAGGCTCTTGGTGGCAGCTTGCACAAGAGAGGGGCCCTGAAACTTCAGCTGCCTTAGTGACACTCTGATGGTACCTGTGGTGTGGGTGCTGGTGGTGAATGGGGCAGCTGGCAGCAGAACAGTTCCCTCCAGCTCTCCTTCCTTGTACTTGGCTCCATCAAGTGCACCTTTATGTCATAGAGATAGTTCCGTATTAGGACAAACAGGTGCCTAATTCTGCCATTCCCTTTTTAAAATGATAGTGTTCCATTGTCTGAACATCCACATTTAGATCATTTCCTATCTGCCACAATAAATGATGCTGCAAAGAATACCCTTGCTCAGATGCATTGTTAGAATTTGTGGGAATGTATTTGTAAAATAAATTCTTAGAATAGCAATTTATGGATCACGGAGTATTGCTAGTTAAAATTTTGATAGGTGTAATCAATTTCCTATCTTGGAGGTTGTGAGAACCTGAAAGCAGAGTATGAGTAAGAATGAGCCAGACTGTGTGTTAGCAAACGTTGCTGATTTTTCCACTCTGTTGGCTAAAAATAGTATCTTCCTGTAGTTTTAATTTGCATTTCTCTTATTAAGAGTGAAGTGGAGCATGCTTTTTATTTTAAGAACATGTACAGTTCCTTTTTTGTGAACTTTTTACATCCTTTGTCCCTTTTTCTATTCGATTAGTCTTTTTCTTATTGATTTGTAAGAGCTGTTTAAATATTAAGGAAATTAGTCCTTAGTTTGCAGTATAATTGGCAAATATATTTTTTCAGCTTTTCATTTGTCTATTGACATACAATGTTCATGTCCCCATGAGAAAAAAGAAAACTCTCTATATTTATATAGATACATGTATTAAATAGTTTTGCCTTTTTTTAACATTTTTTTTTTTAGACAGAGTCTCACTTTGTCACCCCCAGTAGAGTGCTGTGGCATCATAGCTCACAGCAACCTCCCACTCTTGGGCACAAGCGATTCTTTTGCCTCAGCCTCTTGAGTAGCTGGCGCCTGCCACAACACCTGGCAATTTTTAGCCACCTATAGCTTCAGCTTTTGCCCCCTGATGGTAACAGCTTCCCACCGATACTAGCCCCAGAGTACCTCATGAGTCTCTTATTGATTTTTTTTATCCCTGCCCACGTCCACATAAAAATTTCATTCTTTAAACCTCCTTCAGTTTATCTTCACTTTAGCTTGGGCTGGTCTTAAACCTGTGAGCTCAGAGCAATCCACCCACCTCAGCCTCCCCAGAGTGCTAGGATTACAGGCGGGAGCCACTGTGCCTGGCCCTAAATAGTTGTTCGTTTGCATTTTTCTTTTTTTTTGAGACAGAGTCTCACTATGTCCCCCTTGGTAAAGTGCTGTGGCGTCACAGCTCATAGCAACCTCCAACTCTTGGGCTTAAGCAATTCTCTTGCCTCAGCCTCCCAAGCAGCTAGGACAACAGGCACCTGCCACAACACCCAGCTATTTTTTTGTTGCAGTTGTCATTATTGTTTTAGCTGGTCTGGGCTGCGTTCGAATCCGCCAACCTCGGTGTATGTGGCTGGCACTGTAACCACTGTGCTACGGCGCTGAGCCCCCTAAATTGTTTTTAAATGATATGATGTCATTCTTAGAAAGGCCTGAATCTCCCACATATAATACTACAAAAATTCTATCATGGTTTGTTTTAGTACATTTATGATTTAATTTTTAGTATTAATATATTTGATCCTTCAGGAATTTGTTTCAGTGTGTGGTGTTAGGTGTATATATATTTTATTTTATCTCACAAGGCCACCCTATTGTCCCAAGATCATTTATTGAAAAATACATCTTGCCAGGTGTGGTGGCTCACACCTGTAATCCTAGCTATCTGAGAGGCCAAGGTGGATGGATTGCCTGAGCTCAGGAGTTCAAGACCAGCCTGAGCAAGAGTGAGACCCCCATCTCTAAAAATAGCCAGGCGTTGTGGCAGACACTTGTCACCCCAGCTACTCTGGAGGCTGAGGCAAGAGGATCGCTTGAGCCCATGAGTCTGAGGTTGCTATGAGCTATGATGCCATGGCACTGTACCCAGGGTGGCAGAGTGAGACTATGCCTCAAAAAAAAAAAAAAAAAAAAGAAAAGAAAAAGAGGGCTTGGTGCCTGTGGCTCAGGTGGCTAAGGCGCCAGCCACATACACCTGAGCTGGTGGTTTCAAATCCAGCCTGGGCCCGCCAAACAACAATGATGACTGTTGCATCCAAAAAAAAAAAAAAGAAAAGAAAAATATATCTTAACTCCACTGATTGAAAGGTTATCTTTGTTATGCACTAGATTTCAGTATACAACTGGTTATTACAGTCATTTTCTGCATTTTGTCTGTTCTGTTAACATTTTATCTCTTCAAGTGCGAGGTAGTCACAGTAGCTTTAAAATATGTTTTGATTTTTGGACCTGTAGCTTTCAGAACTGTGAAAGAATAAATTTCTGTTACCTTAAGCAGCCTAGGAATTGATACAGTGATGGAGCTGGGATTTGAACCCAAGTCTTTAACTCTAAACCTTGTGTTCTGAATGTGATATTTACCTCTGTTTCCTAAGATAGTGTCTGTGGGGGAAAGAGGAGGGGAAATTGGTATAATTCCATTTCCTTGGGCCTTACCAGCCTGTGGGAAGCTAAGCGATGAAGGAGCATGCTGAATGTCCTCTCTGCACTCTTCACCTTTCTCCACCCTGCCCTGTGCTTGGGAGGCTGCTCAGAGGCCTGCTTCAACCCAGCAGCTGTGCCCTCTGGCTTCTGGTTGGGTGTAGCCAGTGCTCGGTATTAGCAGGAACTGGGACTACTGAGCTGCGGGCTGTCCTGGCTGTGCTCTTCACCTAGGCCCACTGCTCCGTCTTGGGGCCTTTCCTATAGCTCCAGCTCTTGCCCCCTGATAGTAATGGCTTCCCACGGATACTAGCCCCAGAGTATCTCATGAGTCTCTTATTGGTTTTTCTTTCTTTCTCTTTTTTTTTTAGAGACAGAGTCTCACTTTGTTGCTCTCGGTAGAGTGCTGGGGCATCACAGCTCACAGCAACCTCTAGCCCTTGGGCTTAGGCAATTCTCTTGCCTCAACCTCCCAAGTAGCTGGGACTACAGGCACCCGCCACAACGCCTGGCTATTTTTTTGTTGCAGTTTGGCTGGGGCCGGGTTTGAACCTGCCACCCTCAGTATATGGGGCTGGCACCCTGCCCACTGAGCCACAGGTGCTGCCGTCTTATTGGTTTTTCTAAACCCTGCCCATGTCCCCATAAAAGTTTCATTCTTTAAACTTCTTTCAGTCATCACCTCTGAGAGTACCATGTGCCTTCTACTGAGATCCTCACCATGCTGGGGGGCACACGACATGGAGTGACACACAGAGGGGTATCTCTGGTTTTCTTGGCTCTTACTGCCACTTGCTCATTTGGAACCACCTAAGTCTTGACCGTTCCATGTGCCTCTGGGAAGGCACTTACGCTCTGATGGGAGCCCTCTGGGAATGAAAGCTGTGCAGGGACTGTGACAAAGTCAGGGAAAAGTCTCCTCTGTGTTACTCCAATACAAAGTCCCAAAGCAGGGCTGCTTGGGTCCGCTGCTCCATCCACCTCCCCAAGAGCTTGAGTAAGTGTGGATGTGGGCCAGGTATTTGAGTGACAGAACTGCCTTTCCCTTGGGAGGCTGGGAAGGATAAGGATCTATTACTCTGTCAAGCTCACAGGGCAGGCCCTTTCTTTCAACAAGATGAACTCTCTTCTTGGAGTCTTCTTATTCCTCCTGCAAACAGACTCCTGGCAGGGTGTGCGCCCCTGTTGCCAGACATGCCTAGACATATCTGATTCTCCTTACACCTGAGCTGGGATTCTTTTATACAAGGTTGGGAAGGTAGATTGGGGCCTGGTTGCAGAAGACCTCACACACAAAGAAGTTTTAACCTAGTACTAAATCGATGAATGCATTTGAGCTGGAGAGAGCATGGATTGAGAATTATTAAGAGCTTAGCTTGTTGCCATCTCAGTGCCCATGTTCCTGTTCTCCCTTTGGTTGAAATAGCACCTCACCAGAGAGGGCCCATCAAGGTACTCTCCATCACCCTGCCCTGTTATAGTTACAGTAGAGTATTGATCATTTCCTCAAACCACACTCCTATTCATTTTCTTTCTTTACATTCCACAAGTGCAGGGCTGTTTTAGCCAATGCTGTACTCCCAGGGGCTGGCTCATAGTAGATACTCAATAAATACATGTTGAATTTGCTGAATGAGCAAATGAATTTGGTCTAATGAATGAATTTAGATTCGGATGCCCAGAAAGGTCAAGAGACTTAGCAACCTGCTTAAGAGTATACAACTCATTACTGGCTAAACTTAGGAGAAAACCAGGCTATCTAACCAAATCCACTGCATCCAGGAGAGGCAGGAGGCAGGGCAGAGGCCAGCGGGAAGGACGAGGAGAAAAGGATAGGTTCTCTGGGAAGATATGGTGACACACTGGCCAGAACTGAGGTGTAGAAGAGACAAGATAGGAGGAGGAATCAACACGTATTGAACATCTAATCTGTGCCAGATGCTTTCTTTACCTGTGCGGTCTGATTTACCACCCGTGCTATAGGTATTCCTATCCCCATTTTTGCGAGCTAAGGAAATGGGAGCATAAGAGTTTAAATAAATTGAAGAACCCGATTCCTAAGCTTGACCTTTTCTCACACCCCCACATGGCCTCTTCAAAGACAGCATTAAACACAGGAGTCTCCTTTGAAGATGGCTATGTGCTTGGGGTCCGGGCAGTTGGATGAGGGCAAGAAGAGTTAAATGTTCCCTCATGGGAAGCCCAAGGGAACAGGGATGTGTGGGGTCACCTTGCCTGGAAGGACAAAGTGAAGCACAATAAGGCAGAAGTCTCTTTTATTTTATTTTTTATTTGTTTTTTTTTTATTGTTTGAGATTCATTGAGGGTACAAGAAACCAAGTTACACTTACTGCATTTGTTAGGTAAAGTCACTCTTATATTCGGTTTTGCCCCAAAAGGTGTGGCACACACCAAGATCCCACCCCCCTCCTACTTCCCTCTCCAGAAGCCTCTTTTAATAAAGGGAGAGCAGTTAATGGTGGGAAGTGTGGCGAGGTGAAGATTCAGCCTGAGGTTCTTCTGCACCCAGGCACTGTAGAGGGCAGGGCTAGGTCAGGCAGGGTGCAGCAGAAGGCTTTGGAGCCAGAGGTAAGGCAGGTCCAGGTTTCCTTTTCTGGATTCCAGTCTGGGGAGAATGGGGGCGGGGTGTGATCAGGTGAGTACAGTCCAGACTAGGAGGAGTGTGAGCCCCCCACCAAGCTGGGCTTCTTTCCTGCGGTGGGGTGCTCTTGGCCTCCTGCCTACACACAAACTCTACAATAGCCCACATGTTCCAGGGCAGGCCTCATTTAACATCCACTGCCTTATGTCCCCACAGGTACACTTGTGCCTGTCAGACTGTGGCTCTCAGTTATGGCTTGGAAATCAGGTTATGGAGGCCCAGGACACACACCCTGACCTCCACAGAGCTAGGTTCTGTTCAGTCCGCAGGACTGTATAAGGTGTTCTTTGTGCTGAGGTTGTCTGCAGGGCCTGGGTGTTGGAGGTGGCCTCCCAGCCCAGGGCTAGTCCCAGGCCACTGGTGCCAATCAGCTGGCTGAGGGTCAAGGGTTGACAGAGACCTCAGAGGTCAAGTTACCCCCCAGACCCTTACTCTTATCTTTCCCCTTACATCTTAACTCAAACTTGCTAAAAAGGGCTTTCATAAACAACCTAAGTCTGAAAACTCTGGCGGCTCTCCCAGCCCCTCCAGCCCTGGGGGGCTTCAGGAGGCTCTGGGCTGCCAGCCAGCTCCAGGCCGTCCCCAGACTTCTGTGGGGGGTGGGGTGAGGAGTCAGGGCTGCTACCCTTTCCTTCCTGCTTGGTCTCCAGCCCAGAGTTTCCTCAGGCCCCAGCCTCCTCGGGCTCCCCACCCTGCTCTACCTTAACCCTTTCCTCCCAGGGAAGGAGTGGCTGAGGTCTCCGTTCTCTGGGGACGTCTGCGAGGCAGTGAGGCGCGGAGGGAAGAAAGTCCCGTACCAAAACTCAAGAGAGGGCCTCTGAAACTAGTTCTCTGCTCCTTCTTCCTCCCACCAGGGAAAGGGGAACGTGGAAGGAAATTAACTTTGACCCCTGGATGCTGGCTCTGGGCCCAGAACTTGGGTGGAAGGCAAAGGTTTCCAGGACCCTTCCTACCCCCTCCTCCCCGCCTCGTCTCCCGCTCCCTCCGCCTCCCGCGCCCCTTTAAGCTACCCAGCAGACGGCGAAAGAGTTTATCGTGGAGGGGCTGGCAGAGCGGTGACTGGGGAAGTCTGGGGGCGGAGGGAAGGGCGGCGGGAGCTCGACCGTCCCACCCCTAGCAACAACCCCTGGCTGGAAGAGCTTGTACCGGGAGCCGCAGCCGAAAGGGACGGAGCTCGGAAGGACAGGGGCCTGATTGGTGGCGGGTGGGTCTGGAGCCTGGAGGAAGGGGACCACGACCCGGGAGCGCCGCAGGGGAGAGGGGGCGTGGCTTGGGCTCCGCGGCTGGGGGCTGGGGCGCCTCCTGCGCTGGGACCCGGTGACACTGTCGTCTCCTTCCTTCCAGGGGCGGGCGGGGCAGCCATGCTCCTCTCTGGGGGCGACCCCCCGGCGCAGGAATGGTTCATGGTGCAGACAAAATCGAAGCCTCGGGTGCAGCGGCAGCGGCTACAAGTGCAGCGCATCTTCAGGGTCAAGCTGAAAGCTTTCCAGAGCCGCCCGGACACCCCATACTTCTGGCTGCAGCTCGAGGGGCCCCGGGAGAACATGGGCAAAGCCAAGGTAAACAGCCTCTCCCCACCCCCACCCAACCCTCCAGTCAAACTTATCGCTTCCCTGCGGTGGGGGTTGGGGGGAGAAGGCAGTCGGTAGAGGCCCCCAGCTGTTCCCCTCCGCCCCCGTCGGGCAGTGGCAGGTACTGGGCTTTCTTCCTGCCTCTCCGGAGCTGCTGGCTGGACTTCTTCCTTCCCTACCTCCTCTTTCCCTTTGGTTTCTTCTTTCTTTTCTGCCCTACCCCTCTCTTGCTTGTCACCTCTGTCCCTCAAGCTCTCCGAGAGAGCCTCTTCTGTGTGGGTCCCCCCATCAGCCTACTGTGGCCAGAGCCGCAGCACCCACAGCTCTACTTTTCTGTCTGGGGATCAACTTAAGGCCTTGCACTTCTGGGGCCTGCAACACACCTCTTTGTTCTCCACCAAGACTCTGGAAGGCTCAGGTCCTCCGTCTCCTTAAATCCTGGCTGCCCCTTGGAGCCTCTGAGAGTTAGGACAGAAAGGGCCCTTAGGAATGCTTCTACAGCAATTTTGACATTTTATGGATGAGGCACTGGGGACCAGAGAGGGTAAGGGGCCCACCTGTGTGCTCAGGCAGAGGTTAGGGTGTGAGTGGGGAGAAGTTGGACACCCTGCTCCCTGCTGCACACTCTTGATGCCTCAGGCAGCCTCTTGCAGGGAGGGTGCAGCTGCTCTGGAAGGCACCAGCCCTAGGCGATGGGTGGGGATCTGGGAGGAGGACTGTGGGGTTTCAGATGAAAGGGCCTGCTCTGTGGGGCTGGACAATGGACAGGCCAGGTCACTGCAGGCCTCTCTTATGATGTTCTCCCTGGCTTCTCTCCCAAGCTTCTCCTCCACTTGGGCCTCCCATGGTTCCCCTGCTCCCCAAGGCCTACCTCTTCCCTGAGATTCCTTCTGCCTCAGACCACCTTGCCCTGAACACACACACCTTCTACATCTGGGTCTATGCCAATATAATAATCGATCAAGGCCACAGGTGGGAAGACTTGGTACTCAGGCTCCTGCAGGCAGACTTGAAGTTCCTCTCTGAGACCCTCTGTTGAGCTGTTTCATCAGCAGTTTTTCTAATTCTGACAGAGGTACTGGGGGAGGAAGAGGTATCTGCCCAGAGAAAAAATGTGTAGGAGCCCCAAGAGTAAGAAGATTCAGAGCTGGGATGAGGGAGGTTAAAAACAGGAGCCTTGGTGGCTCATGCCTGTAATCCAAGCACTTGGGAGGCCGAGATGGATGGATTACCTGAGCTCACAGGTTTGAGACCAGCCTGAGCCAGAGCGAGATCCTGTTTCTAAAAAATAGCCGGGCGTTGTGACAGGCGCCTGTAGTCCCAGCTACTTGGGAGGCCGAGGCAAGAGGGTCACATGAACCCAAGAGTTTGAGGTTGCTGTGAGTGAGCTAAGATGCCATGGCACTCTTGGGGTAACCAACTGAGACTGTCTCAAATAAACAAACAACAACAGCAATAACAAAAACAAGAGTAGCTTCTTGGGTTCTCAACCTTGTTATTACCGTGAAACTCAGAAGCTCACCCTTTTGTGGGGCTAGCACTTTCTGAGATGCTCTGCTCTCCTGCTCCTTGCTTAAAATCCTGGATTGCTGCTTCAGGCCACACAGTCTCGCACCCCAGGCTTCCACTCCGGCCCTGTTAATGAAACCAGTGGCTCCCCAATTTCCACTCCTGTCCTCCCATTCCCTTCTCTCTTCCCCTCGGAAAAGGCACTATTGAAAGTAGGAACTTAGTGTGAGGGTATTCTGGGTACCTCCCTCCGTTATTTCTCAGAATGGGCAGAGGGATTGTTGGTGATTGAGAGCAGGAGAACTGGGAAGGTGGGAAGTATAGGTTTGTCCCTGTGGTTAGAGGATCTGGATTTGATGTACTCTCATCAATTTATGGCTGGGCTAGAGTTTGAGATTGAGGTTTGCTACCTTCTAACTGGATGACCTGGGACAAATAATTTACCCTCTCTTGAGGCTCTTTCCTCATCTACAAAACAGAATATAATACCCACTTCATGAAGGGGTTGTGAGAGTCAGCTGAAATAATGCATGCTAAAATACTTTTGAAAAATGTGCATAGCTACTAAGCTTAATAATTTAGTTAAAGCTATATACTTGTTAATAACTACAAGTATAGCTTTGAGCAAATCCTTTTCTCTTTCTGAGTCCGGTCTCTCTGTTTGTAATATAGAAGGTTTGGATCCAGTGCTCTCTAAAGTCCGGCAGTCTGAAACATGAACATTTGCCAAGTGTAGGGATGTCTTACGGTTTCCATATGGAGGTGGCGTGGCTGACCCCGGTCCCAGCTGCAGGGATGTAGAATCGTGTACTCTGATAATGGCTTACTGTACACAGGCCAGCTGGCAGAGAGGACTCTGGGAGACTGGAGGTTGCAGGATGAGGCAGGACAGAGAGTGGGGGTGGCTTGTTTGAGCCTGAGGGGAGGAGAGGTCAAGAAAGATACTGGATCCTCTGGAGAAGGGCCTGGGTGTGTTTGCTACACAGCCTGGTTAATTTTCCAGAACATGTCTGTAAAACTCGAGTACTTTTAAATTGCCTTGATGTGTGTGTGGGGGGGGATTTGACAAAATATTGAAGACATGTTGTAAATCACATTCCCAGACAACAAAATAAAACCTCTCTGAGGTGAAACCAGCAAGTGGAGAAGAGGGTTTTAATAATGACCAGAAGAGCCTAAGGATAAGCACTGCTTAGCCCTTCTGACCTCCTTGGCAATGATGTGAGGTTGGGGTGGGGGGCAGAGAGGAGAGGTGACCTGTTGACTTCTCTCTTTGGGGGGGATGCTGGAAGGAGGTAATGAGGACTACAAAAGCAGTGGCAGTGGGCGAGGGTGACTTCTGGAGCCTGGTTTCTGGAGCTCCAGGACAGGATATGGCTTGCTGCCTTCTGGCTTGGCTGTCAGATGGAAGTCTTATCTGTCCTTGTCCTTGCTGTGCTCTAACTGCAGCAGTACTGTGGGAGTTGGCTGTGGTCAGGGGAGTGCTGGAACTGGCTCCTATTGACCTACTGTTAAAATTTCAGGAATTTTGTCAGGCAATGGAGAAGTATTTACAGCTACTATAGAGGGATTTACACCACAGAAATTGGCAAATGCTATAAAACAGGGCTATCCCTACCCTGGCCTAATTGTAAACATTCCCTAGTATACCTAATTGTGTTATGGGCACCTAATCCTTCTTTCTTCTTAAACTTAAATTTTCTTTTATCGAAGTAATTAACTTTTTTTTTTGAGACAGAGTCTCACTCTGATGCCTTGGGTAGAGTGCCGTGGCGTCAGAGCTCACAGCAACCTCAAACTCCTTGGCTCAAGGGATTCTCTTACCTCAGCCTCTCAAGTAACTGGGACTACAAGTGCCTGCCACCACGGCTAACTAGTTTTTCTATTTTTAGTAGAGATGGGGTCTCATTTTTGCTCAGGCTGATCTCGAACTCCTGAGCTCAAGCAATCCACCAGCTTTCCAGAGTGCTAGGATTACAGACGTGAGCCACCCCACCTGGCCAGTAATACACATTTAGAAAGTCCAATAAATCTTATAAAGGTTTGTGGTTCTACTCTTTCCCACAAACAATATTTGCTCTGATATTTACTCAGCTCCAGATTTCTAAAAAAAATGTAGATACTGTTATCTTTTGATTACTTAATTCTAGATCAGTGGTTCTCAACCTTCCTAATGCCGCAATCTTTTAATACAGTTCCTGTGGGTCACGACCAACAGGTTGAGAACTGCTGTTCTAGATGTTATATTTTTTATTTTCCATTTAGTTCCCTTACACTGTCATTTCCTCTTCCTTCCCAAGTTAGGTATATTTTAATTTTCTCTTAAATCTATATTTGGTTTTGCTTCATTATACCTATGTATTTAATACACGGCATTCATGTCTAAGCATTGAAGTGTACTGTGATTTTTATTTTCTTTCTTACTTTTTGGTTTCACTGAGATTAAGAACTTGTTTTTCAATTTGCTTGTTTTTCTTTTTACCTATTGCTAATTCTTACAACTTCCAATAGTTTCTCAGTAATTTTCTACAAGGCCAATCTATCAGGTTAAGATGTTCTTTGCGTTCCAAGTTTGTTCTTGGAGACATCCTTCCTTCTGTCTGGTCAGTTGCTTTCCAGGCTGGCACAGCTGTCATTCAGAGACTTCAGTTTGCTCTCATTCTTGGCATCCATTGCCTTTTCCCTGTGTTAAATACCTTGCTTCCTGGTCCACATATTTTTCCCTTCCTTGGGTTGATAGAGCACATCCATCAGTAGTTTTGTTAAGTTAAAAAGATGGTGCAAAAGGTACACTAATGGCGGCTTTCAGTGTGCTCATGTCTGGGGAGTGACTCCCACTCTCTATAGTGGGAGTGACTACAGTCTGAACTAGACACCCTCTGTGATAACAACAGTTATCCTAAAATACCGCCTGGCTCATAGTCAATAATGATTTGTTGAGTACTCACTTCGGCAGCACATATACTAAGATTGGAATGATACAGAGAAGATTAGCACGGCCCCTGAACAAGGATGACACTCAAATTTGTGAAGGATTCCATGTTTTTAGTTTATAACATTACCCTGTGTACTGGGGGATGAACTCACTCTAACCAGGATAGACAGAAATCCTTTATGCAAAGACTTTCAAGGAAAAGTCACAACTAAACACAATCTTCAAAAAGATTGGGCAACTCAATTCCATCAGCAAACTGGGCAGAGGCAAAATGCCATGCCCCATCTGCATGAATCACCAGACCAATGAAAGCATTAGCCTTCCATTCCAGTGCAAGGGCAGATTCAGCACAAGGAGTCCCCTGGAGCTTCAGATGCAGAAAGGTGAACACACCATCCGCAGCACTGTGGAGAAAACTAGGCTTCCTGTGAACGTGACTGTGCCGAGTCACCCAGGAACCCATATGACCTCCACTTTATCCACGAGGGGCACCACTACAAGTTTGTGAACATCCAGACCAAGATGGTGGAGGTTTGCTGCATGCTCCTCTCCATGAACTTTCCTTTGCACTTGACTGTCCCCAAGTTCAGCCTCTGAGAACATCTGGTGAAGGGGGAGGGATGGCCCAAAACCCTGGTCCATCACGGGCTGGGTATCTGCCAAGAACAGTTTGATATCAGTGAGTATTCACGGGCTGTCCAGGACATGAAAACCGACTGGAATGAGGACTGCAAGAGCTGTAAGAAGGGCCAGTGCTCTGGTCACAACCACATGCCCCACTCCCTCATCTATGCCCGCCAATCCTTTCACCAGCTGTCAGTCTGTGTGTATAGCAACAATCTCCATGGCAACAGTGAGGTTAACCTGGGCTTCAAGGACCTGGGGGGGAGTGGGCCTCTTTTCCTCCTGACATCCTGCCCTATCAGGACTCTATAGTGGGAGTGACTACCTTTTTCCAGAAGCTAGTGAAGAATTGGGAGGCATCCCAGAAAGTCAGAACTTTCTTATGAAGAGCTATGCATGGAGGAAGGCAAGCTCAGCCACTGGTTCCCTGGGTGAGATGACTAGATGTGATCAGTTTAGAGGTTCTGTCTGCTCCAAATGTGCAACTTCTTTCTGTCACTGGGATTCTTAAAGTAGCAGTAAGTCTTCAGATACTGCCCTACCTCCACCAGTGCCTCCCAAATCTGAAGCCATCAGGGAAGAAAGCTGGCTCCTGAACGCCCCACCTGTTCTACCTCAAAGCACAAAGCCTTTGTCTACCAGTCAGTCCAATCCCTCCTTGCATAGTCAAGCTAACCCCGGCAACAGACTCTCTCCTAGCCCTACCTGGTCCTACTATTCTTCAGGGCTGCACAACATGACACAAAAGTGTCATGACATAAAAGTGACACAAGTCCTTCTGAAAGTGCTCTTGTTTCCTGCTATCCATGTAACCAAATTAAAACCGATTCTGTGGACCTGAAATCCCCATTTGGAGTCCTTCTGCTGAAGTGTTGGAAGTGCTTAGAAGTCCCCCCCGGCTCTCATGGCCTAACCATTACTCGGGAGCATCAGAGGGCCAGACCAGGACTGACTTCCTGCTGGATCCAAGCAGGAGTTAGTTATCCCAGACGAAAGACACCAAGTGTACCGAAGAGCAATTGCCCAGCACCTTTTGATTCTGATGACTCTGAGCTCTTGGTGAGCACCCCAGCTCAGTTACTGTAGAATTCAGTAGCAACGTCTCTGGTTGTTCCAAGTCAGCCAGCACTCTCTAGAGAGCCTTCCTTCAGAAATGTGAAGGCATTATTCCATTGGCACCTTGCTTTTGAGGAGTCTGAAGCTCTCTGGTCTCTGGTTCCTTGAAATGTTTTTTTCTTCCTGGAAGTTTGTAGTTTTGCCCAATGCTCTGAGGTCTCCCCGAGAGACCCTTTGCATGGGTCTGGATCTGCTGTCATCTACTGCCAGGCGCTCTCAGTCTCAGTGGGCCTTTCTACCTGGCCCTTTATGTTCTTCTGATCCAGGAAGTTTGGGGGAGTTATTTTGTCCTGTGCTTTCTCTCCTGGAACTCTTATTGAGATGGTGAATTTTCTGGAAAGTCTTTACTTTTCTTATTTTTTTCCTCCTATTTTCAAACTATGACTGTTTGCTCTGCATTCTGAAGATATTTTCATCTCTATCTTCCAAACTTTTTCTTGAGTCTTTCATTTCTGCCATCATATTTTTACATTTTTTTTTTTTTTTTTTTGAGACAGAGCCTCAAGCTGTCACTCTGGAGAGGTGTTATGGCATCACAGCTCACAGCAACCTCCAATTCCTGGGCTCAAGTGAGTCTCCTGCCTTCGCCTCCCAAGTAGCTGGGACTACAGGTGCCCGCCACAATGCCCGGACATTTTTTGGTTGCAGACACCATTGTTGTTTGGCAGGCCTGGGCTGGATTCGAACCCGCCAGCTCAGGTGTATGAGGCTGGCGCCCTAGCCCATTGAGCCACAGGCACCGAGCCTCTGCCATCATATTTGTAATGTCTAAAGGTCACTTATGTTCTCAGTTCTCGTCGTCGTCTTTTTTTTTTTTTTTTTGAGGCAGAGTCTCACTGTGTCACCCTTGGTAGAGTGCCATGGGGTCAGAGCTCACAGCAATCTCAAACTCTTGGGCTTAAGCGATTCTCTTGCTTCAGCCTCCCAAATAACTGAGACTACAGGCCCCGCCACAATGCCTGGCTATTTTTTGTTGTTGTCATTGTTGTTTGGCAGGCTCTGGGCTGGGTTTGAATCTGCTGGCCTGGTGTATGTGGCTAGCACCCTAGCCACTGAGTTACAGGCGCCAAGACTGTTCTCTCTTCTTAAAGATAATGTCCTAGTTAGAGTTTAGTGTGTACTATATTCTCTGTTATCGCTTTGAGGAGAGTAATGACAGAAAACTTTTTTTTTTTTTTTTTAGAGACAGAGTCTTATTTTGTCATCCTCAGTAGAGTGCGATGGCATCACAGCTCACAGCAACCTCCAGCTCTTGGACTTTGGCGATTCTCTTGCCTCAGCCTCCTGAGTAGCTGGGACTACAGGCGCCCATCACAATGCCTGGCTATTTTTTTGTTGCAGTTCGGCGGGGGCGGGTTTGAACCCGCCACCTTCAGTATATTGGGCCAGCACCCTACTCACTGAGCCATAGGTGCCACTCACGACAGAAAACTTTTGGAAGTTTTCTTCTCCCTACCTGGTTTTCTTCTTTCAGGTTGCTTTTTTTTGTCTCTATGTTTTACATTATAAGTTCTCTTCATATGCCTTGCGTGATTAAGAAGGAAAGACAAAGGCTGGGTGAGGTGGTACATGCCTGTAATCCTAGCACTCTGGGAGGCCAACGCGGGTGGATTGCCAGAGCTCACTCGTTTGAGACCAGCCTGAGCCACAGTGAGACTTCATCTCTAAAAAGAGCTGGGCTCTGTGACAGGCACCTGTAGTCCCAGCTACTTGGGAGGCTGAGGCAAGATAATTGCTTATGCCCAAGAGTTTGAGGTTGCTGTGAGCTGTGATGCCAAGGATGACAGAGTGAGACTCTGTCTCAAAAAAAAAAAAGAGAGAGAGAGAGAGTAAAAGAGGTTGCAGCAATAGCCCCTGGCCACAGGGGCCCAAAGGCTGACCACGGTCCTGGCCTTCCAGGGCCTACCTGCTGGAGCACCCTGGCCTACCTGGTGCCCGGCCCCCCAGGCTGGTTAATCATTCCCATTTTTTCCTCTTGGGAAAAAAGATGATTGGGAGCTGAGGCTGTGGACAAAACTTGTTGATTTTTCAGCTCAATTATCCAGAGATTTAGGGGGTCCTGTGTGTTAAGGAGCACGTTATCACCTTTAGGTTTTTGCTCTTGGGCTGACCAGATTTTCTAGATTGTTTTCCTCTGTTCTGCAGCCTAAAGGGTCAGGGTCTGGCTGCTAGAGTGGGAAGAATGAGTTTCTCTCCATTCAACTTTCATAACTTGGCCCTCTGCTCTTCCTCCACGTTTTTTGAATACTTACACTCTCAAGTATCAACCTCTAATCCTAAGACCTGTTTTTCACTTCCTCTAGAGAATAAACCTTCAGAAGGTAGGAAGGTACTTACCCAGCCTATGGGGGAATGTGTATGTGGAGGGGGAGGTGGTTGGGCCCTTGGCTTTTACTCAAAGTACTTGGCCTTTTTTTCCTGTTCTCTTTCACTCCCAATTCCAGACTTTCTTGTTGTCATTTTCTGAGCCTTTTGAGTATTCTGTAGTGTAAAAGGGGTGGTTCTGGAAAGTAAACAGTGAGTGATGTAGGAGAAAGGAGACTCCTGAGTCAGGTGTTAAGTAATAAGGCAAGTACAGAACAGTACTTGACAAGTACAGAACAGTATCAAAATTAGTTAGTGTGCTCATTTAATTTAAAGTTAACAAAGGACCTGTGGGACATCGGCAATGTATTTTTACCTATACACTCCTCTTTCTTTGTGCTTTTACTGTTCATCTGTGTCATTTATCTATCTAGTTGTCCCTGCCTCTTCTTTATACTTTTTCCTCTTGGGAAAAAATGTCTGGGTGGCCCTCAGACAGAAAAGATTTTCCCAGGTATTTTCAGGGCTGTAAATGTCTATTGTCTCCTTATCTTCTCCCACTCTATGGTATAGACAGCATCATAGTTAAAATCTAGGACTTTGCAGTAGGAATGTTTGAGTATCCAGCCTACTGTCTGTGTGATCTTTTTTTTGTTGTTCTTTTTTTTTTTTTGTAGAGACAGAGTTTCACTTTATCACCCTTGGTGGAGTGCCGTGGCATCACACCTCACAGCAACCTCCAATTCCAGGGCTTAGGCGATTCCCTTGCCTCAGCCTCCTGAGTAGCTGGGACTACAGGCACTGCCACAACACCCAGCTATTTTTTTGTTGCAGTTGGCCAAGGCTGGGTTTGAACCTGCCACCCTGGGTATATGGGGCTGGCGTCTTACCCACTGAGCCACAGGCACCGCCTTGTCTGTGTGATCTTGGACATGTCGCCTTGCTCATATAACGTGGGGATAATAACGATTTCCTTACAAGGGTGAAGGAGGAATAAATGACATAATGTGTCCCTGGCACATAACCGCTCAATAAATATTAAGTTAGATTTATTCTTTTAAATATTCTCTCAGTTCCTATACATCTTTTAATTAAAGATATTAGACAGTTGATCAAGCAACTGTTTCAATCATTTGATGAACTGAAAATAAATATTCTAAGCTCTTTATAGAAAGAAAAAGAAAACCACTGATAATCCTCTTTCCTGGCACATCTCTTCTTTATTTTTTGAGATGAGGTCTCCCTCTGTCATCTACTGCGGCCTAGAACTCCAGGGCTCCTGGGCTCAAGCGATCCTAGCTTTCCAAGTAGCTGGGACTATAGTCGTGGGCCACTATGCGTGGCTAATTTTAAAAATTTTGTAGAGACAGGGAGGGTCTCGCTTTGTTGCCCAGGCTCATTCTTATATATTGTTTTCATGTCATTGGAATGTGATGTGGGGTGCATGTGGTGGGCAATACTTGTTAACGTCTGTGAGAGTTAACCTGGTCAGAGTCACCCTGGCTGGGGAATGGGGGGACCAGCTCGAATTTGGGTCGGAGAGGTTGGGTGAGGATGTCCATTGGGTTTGTGCTGGTTTTGGACTGACTGAAAGGAGTTAGAGCTGAATGTATTGCAGGGCCAGTGAGGAAGGGATGCAGTTCTGTGGCCTAGGCCAGGTGGAAGAGGTAAGCATAGGCCCGTGCAGGGAAGGGTGACTGTTGGGGATCCAAAGGGGAATTTTTGTTCCATAATGGAACTGTCAGGGGAAAGCAAGAAGAGGGATGACTATTAAGACATGGAATGTAGGCTCGGAGTCTGTAGCTCAGCAGCTAGGGCACCAGCCACATACACCAGAGCTGGTGAATTCAAATCCAGCCTGAGCCTGCCAAGCAACAGTGACAACTACAACCAAAAAGGAGCTGGGCATTGTGGCGAGTGCCTGCAGTCCCAGCTACTTGGGAGGCTGAGGCAAGAGAATCACTTAAGCCCAAGAGTTTGAGTCTGCTATGAGCTGTGATGCCATTGCACTCTACTGAGGGCAACATAGCAAGATATTTACACTTGATCTTAGCCAAAACTCCAAGAAGCGATGAGACTCTGTCTCAAAAAAAAAAAACAGATGACGACATGGGATGTGGAGGGACATGAGGGCATATGCAGTCCACATGGCTTGGTTGATTAAGAGGGAGCACTCTTGGGCCACGCTGGTGAAACTCAGGCATAGAGTGCAGGATCCCAAATCTCTCCCATCCCTGCCACTGCCAAAGAATGTGTGTGTGAGGCCTGTGAACTTGAGGTCTTGTTCTGCCCAAACAGGCAGAGGCCTTCCCTCTGGTTAGCCATTGAATGTATCTGTGGGGTTCCCCTGGACACTGGCCCAGTGGCTTATCTCCTCTGTCCCCTCTGGGCAACAGGTACAGGTTGTGCTAGAGACCTTCTGGAAGGGGATTAAGCCAGAATCCCACAGGATTACTGTGCAGTCAGCCAGAAGAGGTGCAAAAAGCTCTGGTCTCAGGCTCAGACAGATGTGAGCTGTCATCCTCTAGCTCTGTGCCCCTGGGCAAGCTGCATAGCCCTACTGAGCCTGCAGAATGGGAATAGGCAGTGCTAGGTGTCATCTTAAGCGCTTCCTGTGGGTTGACCCACTGAAGCTTCACATGATCTAATGAGGCACAAACTGTTATTCCCATTTTGCAGATGAGGAAACACAAGCATGGTGTGGGGTGTGATAAATAACTGGGCCCAGGCGACATGCACTCCTGGGTACTCAGTAGCATGCTGCCGCTTCCCCCTAGCTATTGCACCACAGTGCAGGAGCAGGTCTGGACCGCAGCAGTAGCAGTAGTTTAACCTGAGAATTTAGATGATGAGACTGAGAAGGTGATACAGTGCCCACAATTAACCTAGTCGTCTCAGGTCAAGCTGGAGCTAGAACCAGATCTCTGGACTCCAAGTCTGGGTCCTTTCCCTCCTTTCTCCCAGGCCCCTCTCATTCTGTCAGTGTTCCTTGGAAAGAAATGGGTGTGTAAGGGGTAGGACCAGGGAGAGAGCAGCTGGGTACCAGGGTGGGGGTGGCGCGTGCTTAGTGAGGGGCTGGCCTTCTGGGTGGGGTGGGCAGAGCCAGGGGCAGGCCCCTAAAGGGCTGGCTTTTCCGCTTTCTCTCCGCTGTGCCCAGGAGTACCTGAAGGGCCTGTGCAGCCCAGAGACGTGGAAGGAGGTTCGCTACCCACCGATCCTGCACTGTGCCTTCCTTGGGGCCCAGGGCCTCTTCCTGGACTGCCTCTGCTGGAGCACCCTGGCCTACCTGGTGCCTGGCCCCCCTGGCTCCTTGATGGTGGGTGGGCTGACTGAGTCTTTCATCATGACCCAGAACTGGCTGGAGGAGCTGGTGGGGCGTTTGCGCTGGGGCCCTGCCCCTCTGCTCACTCCCAGGGGAATCTGGGAGGCCGAGGTGACCCGGGCCTTTGGGGCCCTGGTCTGGATCCGTGGTGACCAGTATGCAGGGGATCTGCTGCAGCTGCCCCCAGCAGTCCAGGAGCTGCTGCTGAACCTGGTGCGAGATGCTGCAGGCAAGGAAGACATCATTGAGTGGCTTGGTCACTTCGGCATCTCTGACACTCACTCCGACCCAGAGGTCCTGATCTGTCCTCTCCAGCAGCAGAAGGAAGGCCCAGCCATGGTGTCCATGGGAGAGAGTCCTGGGCCCTTCCTAGAGATGGGAACCCTCCAGAATGGGGGCCCAGAAAAGTCAAAGAGATTAACCAGCTTGGGAGCCAGCACATCCCTGATCCCAGCCCAGAGCACACAGCGGGAGGCAGCAAGTCAGCTGGTACGGTAAGTTCTGGAGAATGAGTCTAGCTTCTCTAACCCTACCCCTGCTCCCCAAACCCGAGGTAAGAGTAGTAGTTTGGGACCAAACTGACCTTCCCATCTTTTCAACAAACTTGGGCTTCTTCCAGGGTCAGTTCCAACAACCAGAATGGTATAGACAGCGCTCAAGAGGAAGGGCCAACGCAGGCCGCCAGCAGCCAGGACTCTGGGAACCACACACAAGCCTTGTTGCCGCAAAGGCAGGTCCAGAGGGTAGAAGATAAGCTCCCCTTCCAGACTCCAGTGTCGGCCCTGAGTGTGTGCCCCCCCTGGAAGGCCTGGACCCCCGGGCCAGCCTTTGGGCCCCTGTGGCCAGGGGCTATTGCTGCAACCTTCTGGAGGATCAACGAACTGCATTCTCTGCACCTGGCCTGGCTCCTGTCCCAGGCGTGCTTCAGTTTCCCCTTCTGGCAGAGACCTCTGGGCCCCATTCAGCTGAAGCTGCCAGGGCAGAATCCTTTACCCTTAAATCTGGAGTGGAAGCAGAAGGAGCTGGCTCCTCTGCCCAGTGTGGGAAGCCCAGCTTGTGGACCTGATCGGGTGCTGGGAGGAGAGGCAGCCCTGCAGAATTGCCCGAGGTCAGAGTCCCCCTCAAAAGTCATGAGTTTATTTGTGGTCCCAGGGGGCTCATGTGTAAAGGACAAAGTTAGCCCAGGACTTCCTCAGTTAGAGCCACCCTTGACCTCTACACCACAGCTACAAGCTGGAGGTGAGCCTGGAGATCAAGGAGGTATCCAGGTAGATTATAAGGAACTGAAAGAGAGACCCTGTCCAGAGCCTCCCATGGGGCAAGGGAGACCCATGATGGCTCAGTCAGTAACTGAAGCCCAAACAGTGCCTGAAACTCTCAAAGTGCCCATTGCTGCAGCAATGTCCAAAGCTGAAAACCCACACACAACTCAGGGGCTGCCTGCAGCTCGCAAAGTGCCTACCGCCCTGATGATGCCGGCAGTGCATACAGAGCCCGTGGCTCCCAAAGTGCCTTCGGTTCCAATGAAGCCAGCAGCTCAAGTGGTGCCCACAGCACAAAAAGTAGCTGTGGGTCAACTGGCATCAGGAGATCAAGAGGTGTCCAGGACTCCAAAAATTCCCATAGCTCAGAAGTTGCCTGCAGCCAAAACATCAACTGCAGGTACCAAAACAACCAAAGCTCACACTGGACCTACAGCTAAAACAGGGTCTACAGCTCCCAAAACATCTACTGCTCCCAAAGCACCTGCGGCTCCCAAAGCGTCTGCAACCCCTAAAGCCTCCAGAGCTCCCAAAACACCTGCTCAGAAGAGGTCCACAGAGGCAGGGGCAACCTTGGATGTAGCCAAATTGCTAAGTGAGGTCCAGCCCTCATCAAGGGGTAGTGCCTCCTTCCCAAAGGGCCCCGGGGAGGCTGGAGGAAGGCAGTGTCCCCAGGCCAGCAGTACCTTGACCCTCAGCAGTAAACACCAGTTCCAGATGGAAGGGCTTCTGGGGGCTCCTTGGGAGGGGGCCCCGAGGCAATCGCCTCGCCACCCACAGGCGAACAGCACAGTGACCAGCTTTCAGAGGTACCATGAGGCCTTGAATACACCCTTCGAGCTGAACCTGTCAGGGGAACCTGGAGACCAAGGATTGCGGCGAGTGGTCATTGATGGCAGCAGTGTGGCCATGGTGTAAGTAGCCATGGGCACAGGATGGGGTGGGGGTGCTGGGGAGCTGGGGCAAGGTGTCCCTGGGGGATAGGATATGGGTATCCTTGACCTTATGTGGGTCACATGGGGAAAAGATAGGAGGGAAGTGGCCATGTTGAGTGCCAGGGCAGCTTTCTGTTTTCCCGTTTGATAGATGTAGAAACAGGCCTAGAGGGGAGGAATCTTACCCAGGTCCGTGAATCAGCAGGGGGCCCAGCTGGCCTTTGGGTTCAGATCTGTCTCTTGCCAGGGCCTGTGATCTTCCCCAGCCAGCTTATAAGCTTTTAGTTCATATTCAAAGCTTAGGACAGATCCCTAAGGGAAATGGAGCTTTTGTAGGAAGCTTTCTCTGTGCTGATGCTTAGAGACTGTCTGGCTGCATGGAACTCACTACTGAATGGGGACGTTAGCATGACTCCACGCAAACTGCTTACTCTGCCATGGGATGTTATCTGTGCTGAGCACACTCCCAGCACACAGTAAGTGGTCGGTGAATTTTTGTCTGCTTTAATCTCAAAACTGAGCTCTTTGAGTGTGGGGTCTGTCTTCCTCCTCTTGTTCTCAGTGGCCCTACACATGTGTGCGCACACACACACACACACACACACACAGATGCAGTGTCTGGCAGTGCCGTACACCCAGTAGATGCTCTCAGAATGTCTGAGGACGGAGGGAAGGAAGAAGGTGATCGCTGGTGTCTTGGTGCTGAAGCCGGTTCTGGCATTGCCTGCTTGCTGCCCCAGGCTGGCTGGGGATGAGGTGGGGAGTCACAAAGGGCCATTCCTGTCTCACATCCCCACAGGCACGGCCTCCAGCACTTCTTCTCCTGCCGAGGCATTGCCATGGCTGTGCAGTTTTTCTGGAACCGGGGACACCGAGAGGTCACTGTGTTTGTACCCACCTGGCAGCTGAAGAAGAACCGGAGGGTGAGAGGTGAGATGCCCGCTGCCTGCCCTGACCCTGCAGGGTCACTAGGCTGTTCTCCCAGCCTTGTTGACCTGACCCTCTGCCAACCCACTGTGGCCTTTTCCACTTAGCCCATCCTCTTACCATCTCTGTCATCTGCCTTTCACCACAGAGAGCCACTTTCTGACAAAGCTACACTCACTTAAGATGCTTTCAATCACCCCCTCCCAGCTGGAGAATGGCAAGAAGATCACCACCTACGATTACAGGTGTGCAGGCTGTAGCCTCCTTCTGCAGGGCAGGGTGCTGGGCCCGTGTGTCAAGTGCAGTCCTGCCCCATATTCTCTGGGGAAATGGAGGCCAACATGTTGCAGGGGCTAGGTCCTGTCAGCAAGGGTGGGGTGGGACATGGGACCTCCTCGGGGAATGGGAAGGATACAAGTAAGGAGAGAATTCAAGTTTGGCTCTACCGAAGCCCCAGGGTTGTTGCTGACTTTGGGACTCTGGAGCTCCATTTCCCTTAGTTAACAGACTGTCTTTTCCCATGGCCTGTTGGCTGACACCACTGCTTTGAATTCCAGTAGCCCAAGAGACCTCTGATGCTTCAAGTGAGTGTATCCTAGGGTTTTGGGTACCAATTGGGGCTGAAGCTCATGTCTCCAGGAACTGCTTAAGTCTTTTCCTCTTGCTAAGCCCCAGCACTAGGAGGAGCTATGTATGTGGCTGTGTGTAGACACAGTCCTTCACAGGGCTCCAGAAATGGAGAGGCCTGGTCCACTGAGACCCCAAATGTCTGCCTGTCAGTCCTAAGCACCCACTCCCAAGAGTGGCTGCAGGACTGGTGTGCACACAGGAACCTGTGACTCTGTCTTTAGGCAGGGAAGGCCCTGTCACAGTCACTGGTCCTGGGCTGTAGCTGATGCCTGGCAGACAGAAGTCTTAACTTCATTTAAGCATCTCAATGCTGGGGAGAAGTTCTGTTTTTCTCACTTTCCCCAAGACCTGACACTCACCCAGCCTTCAGGCCTGGAAAGGCTGGGCAGGGAAGCTCAGGCATCCCTCCTTGTAGAGCTGGTCCCTGGAGTCTTTTAATTAAAGTGCCCCTAAATTCAGGCCTGGGGTGGCACCTGTGGATCAAAGGAGAAGGGCGCCAGCCCCATATGCTGGAGGTGGTGGGTTCAAACCCAGCCCTGGCCAAAAACCACACACACACACACAAAATAAAAAATAAAATAAATAAATAAATAAATAAATTCAGGCCTGGGTTTGTGTGAAAATGGCTTTTCTGCAGAGCGCCCTCTGCTGGTCACATGAGGAATAGCATGCTTGGGGTTGCCCGAATGGGATTCTTGAAGGAATACTGAAAAGTAGGTAGCCTTTGCTTTCTCTTCTGGTCACAGCCCTCTTTAGAGAAGAGGTCATCCTTGGAAAAATGGATTTGTTTATTCAGGTATGTGTTTTGTATATGTTAGCACATATTTATATGTATGTATGTCTTGGCATGTATATGGATGCTGTGCATTGGTGAAGAATTAGAATGGAGTACTCGTGTGTATGCTGTGTGGCAGGCACTGAACTAGACAGTTACATGCATCACCTCATTCAGTTTAATCCTCATTGCAATACAGGGTAGATATTTTATCTCTTCTTTGCAAGATGGAAAAACTGAGGCAGTAGATATGCAAGTGTGAATGTGGATGAGTATGTGGGTTTGTGTGTGTATGTGTGTGTGTGTGTGTGCACCTATGTATATAATAGGGGCGTGTGCATCTGAGTTCACCCTTTCAGGGGGCCATCAGTGATGGATGCACGGGGGGGGAATGGGCTCTGGGATCCTGGCTCTCTGACTAGGAAGAGCAGTGTTTTAGTTTGGGACACTTCACGGGAATCTGCGAGTTCATTTTCCCAGATGATTCAGGAAGTAAGGGACTGATTACTGGCTTTAGTGACTGTCCCTCTTTCCACAGGTTCATGGTAAAGCTGGCGGAGGAGACAGATGGAATCATTGTGACCAATGAGCAGATTCACATCCTGATGAATAATTCCAAGAAACTGCTGGTCAAAGATCGGTAAGGCAGCTTCCCAGAGGCTTGAGCCATTCCTGTCCCTTGCATGTTGGGCAGCTATGGCAGGGGAGAGGTTGAGGCAGGGAGAGGGGCCTTGGGGCAGTGCTTACCAGCACGTATGGGGGTCTCAGACTCTGCAGAGACACTAGCTGGCCATGGGACATGGGTGGGTACAGAGCTCGTCTATGACTGTGCCCCTTCTCTCCCGGGTCCAGCCTGCTGCCCTTCACCTTTGCGGGAAATCTCTTCATGGTGCCAGATGACCCCCTGGGCCGTGATGGTCCCACCTTAGATGAGTTTCTGAAGAAGCCAAACAGGTAATAGGTCAGGCCTCTCAGGCCCTTCTGGTACTGACTAGAAACTTCCCCTTAGTGTTGGCCAACACTTGTCTAGTGCTTAATAATGAATAAGGAGTGATTTGGCTTTTTGATGTCCTTTTTTTTTTCTTTGAGACAGGATCTCACTCTGGTGCCCCGGGCTAGAGTGCTGTGGCATCATCCTAGCTCACAGCAAACTCCTGGGTTCAGGGCTTCACCTGCCTCAGCCTCCCAAGTAGCTGGAATTATAGGCAGCTACTGCAATGCCTGGCTAATTTTTCTGTTTTTAGTAGAGACAGGATCTCGCTTTTGCTCAGTCTGGTCTTGAACTCCTGAGCTCAAGGGATCCTCCCACCTTGGCCTCCCTAAATGCTAGGATTATAAGGCACCAGCCACCACACCTGGCCCACTTTTTGATGTCTATACTTCTACCACATTTATGCATCCATGAAACACTTACAGTAGTGTTTTGCAGTTTTAACAATTTACACACCTGATTTAGTACTTCCACAACTGAGATTTGGGCTCCATGTTTTATTAGTTTTTTTTCAGATGTGTGCCATACTAATTCATGTATCTCACTTTAATGGCCATGTAGTATTCTATCACATGAGGACCCCACAGATTTATCTGGTTCTCTTTTTAAGGGCCATTTGGCTATTTACATTTCATGCTATTGATGCCTATGCTGCAGTGAACAGCCTTATTCTTGCTTTCTCGTATACCAGGGGAGTTGTATTCAGACTCTACACCAAGTAGGATTTTTTTCCATGTTTGTTATCTCATTTGATCCTCACAACTTGAGTTAGACATAAATGACCACTATCCTCATTTTATTGGTTTTTTTTGCAGTTTTGGCCGGGGCTGGGTTTGAACCCGCCACCTCCAGCATATGGGGCCGGCGCCCTACTCCTTTGAGCCACAGGCGCCACCCTTTTTAAGTTTTTTTTTTTTTTTTTCCCTCATTTTATTGTTGAAGAATCTAAGATGCAAGTGACTTTTCCAAGGTCATGTTGCTGGTATTAGAAGAACTGGTTTGCAGTGATTCAGATCCTCTGGTTCCTGTGGCCTGTGAGTCACCTTGCTGCCAATCCTTGGGCCTAGTTCCCTGGCCCCAATAAGGCACCTTGTCCAGGCCTTTCTGGGAAGGGCACTGCTTCTTGGGCCAGGTCCCAAGTGTCATTTCACCAGTTTGGGAAAAAATCATGTGGTTAAGGTTTGTCTGCCTTGTCCTCTCAAGTCCCTTTGTTGACCTCCCTCTGGTGTGCTCATCTTGCGGTCAGGAGGGAAGTTACCAGTCATCTTTCATAAAGTGCAGCCTGAGATTGCCTGAAGTGTTACTGGGTCAGTGAGTTTTGATTTGATGAGCCTCCAGGGCACAGGTGATGATCTAGTGCTTAGAGTTGACGCACATAGGAGGTGGGGAAGCCTTGTGGCCCAGCCCAGCTGAGCCTATGCCTTGTAGCAGGTGGACACTTGGAATGGGCAAGGCTCTGGGGGGGGAGGAGTTTCCACAGATGAACTTTACCCTGGGATGACATGTTGTGGTGGGGCTGCCCTCGCCCTCTGTCCTCTGATCTGGTATAGGTTGGACACTGACATTGGCAACTTCCTGAAGGTGTGGAAGACCCTTCCTCCCAGTTCAGCCAGGGTCTCTGAGTTGACTGATGATGCCGCTGACCTGGGGCCCCTGGAGAGTCCACAGAAATTGGAAGAAATCAGGGAGAAGGAGGAGAGGCAGGACGAGGAGCAGAGAGAGTATCAGGGGAAGCTAAGGCCAGCCGAGGAGGATGACCTTGACTCTTCTCTGGCATCAGTGTTTGGAGTAGAGTGCCCTTCCCTTTCAGAGGAAATCCTCCGGTGCCTCAGCCTCCATGATCCCCCCGAAGGGGCCCTGGACATCGACCTCCTACCGGGGGTGGCTTCTCCCTACCTGGGCATCCCCTGGGATGGGAAGGCTCCCTGCCAGCAGATTCTGGCCCACCTGGCCCAGCTAACCGTCCCCAGCAACTTCACTGCACTCTCCTTCTTTGTGGGGTTCATGGACTCCCACCGAGAGGTCATCCCTGACTATGAAGGCCTTGTGGGCCCCCTGCACAGTCTCCTCAAGCAGAAGCCAGACTGGAAATGGGACCGGGAGCATGAGAAGGCCTTCCTGGCCCTGAAGCGGGCCCTGGTGTCCACCCTCTGCCTGACGGCCCCCAACCCGCATCTGCCCTTCCTCCTGGAGGTGACAGTGAGCCAGGTGGCCCTAACGGCCATCCTCCACCAGGAACACTCAGGGAGGAAGCACCCCATAGCCTATACCTCAAAGCCTCTCCTTCCTGATGAGGAGAGTGAGGGCCCCCAGTCGGGTGGAGACAGCCCCTACGCTGTGGCCTGGGCCCTCAAGCATTTTTCCCGCTGTATTGGAGATGCTCCGGTGGTCCTGGACCTTTCCTATGCTTCCCGAAGCACTGTGGATGCAGAGTCGCGGGAGGGCCGAAGGGTGTCCAAAGCTTGGTTGATCCGATGGTCCCTCTTGGTACAGGACAAAGGCAAGAGGGCCCTGGAATTGACCCTTCTCCGGGGCCTGCTGGGGGAAAACCAGCTGCTGACACCTGCTTCCTCGATGCCTCGTTTCTTCCAGGTTCTGCCCCCATTTTCTGACCTGTCCACTTTTGTCTGTATCCACATGTCAGGCTATTGCTTCTACCGTGAGGATGAGTGGTGTGCCGGCTTTGGTCTCTATGTCCTGTCTCCCACCAGCCCCCCTGTCTCCCTTTCCTTCTCTTGCTCCCCTTACACACCAACATACGCTCACCTGGCAGCTGTGGCCTGTGGCCTGGAGCGCTTTGGCCAGTCCCCGCTTCCAGTGGTTTTCCTCACCCACTGCAACTGGATCTTTAGCCTCCTCTGGGAGCTCCTGCCCCTCTGGAGGGCTCGGGGCTTCCTGTCCTCTGATGGGGCGCCCCTGCCGCACCCAAGCCTGCTCTCCTACATCATATCTCTCACCTCTGGCCTCTCATCCCTCCCATATATCTATCGAACCTCCTACCGGGGCTCTCTCTTTGCTGTGACAGTGGACACCCTGGCCAAGCAGGGTGCCCAGGGGGGTGGGCAATGGTGGAGTCTGCCAGAGGATGCGCCGGTCCCTGTGGTGACTCCTCATGCCGTGGGCAAGAGGCCCAACTTGCTGGCCTTGCAGCTGAGTGACAGCACCCTGGCTGACATCATCGCCAAGCTGCAAGCTGGGCAGAAATTGCCCGGCTCCTCACCCTTCAGTTCTGCCTTTAACTCACTCAGCCTCGACAAGGAGAGTGGCCTGCTCATGTTCAAGGGAGATAAGAAGCCCAGGGTCTGGGTAGTCCCGAGGCAACTCCGGAGAGATCTGATTTTCTGTGTGCATGACATCCCCTTGGGGGCCCACCAGAGGCCTGAGGAGACCTACAAGAAGCTGCGGTTGCTCGGGTGGTGGCCTGGGATGCAGGAGCATGTGAGGGGTTACTGCCGGAGCTGCTTGCTCTGCATTCCCCGCAGTCTCACGGGCAGCGAGGTGAAGGTTATCGAGTCCCCGTGGCCCCTTAGGTCCACTGCCCCTTGGTCTAACCTGCAGATTGAGGTGGTGGGCCCGGTCACCGTAAGCGAGGAGGGCCACAAGCACGTGCTGATTGTGGCTGACCCCAATACCAGGTGGGTGGAGGCATTCCCGCTGAAGCCCTACACGCACACGGCTGTGGCCCAGGTGCTGCTTCAGCATGTGTTTGCGAGGTGGGGTGTTCCTATCAGGCTGGAGGCAGCCCAGGGCCCCCAGTTTGCCCGGCACGTCCTGGTGAGCTGTGGGCTGGCTCTGGGAGTGCAGGTGGCTTCCCTGAGTAGAGAGCTCCAGTTCCCCTGCCTGACGAGCTCAGAGGCCTACTGGGAATTCAAGAGGGCCCTCAAGGAGTTCATCTTCCTGCACGGCAAGAGGTGGGCTGCCTCCCTGCCCTTGCTGCACCTGGCTTTCAGGGCCTCCTCCTCTGAACCCTCGCCATTCCGGGTCCTAACGGGGGTCGAGGTGAGGCTGGCTGAGCCCCTGTGGTGGGAGATGAGCAGCGCAAATATCGAAGGGCTCAAGATGGATGTCTTCCTGCTACAGCTGGTTGGGGAGCTGCTGGAGCTCCACTGGAGAGTGGCTGACAAGGCGGGGGAGAAGGCTGAGAACAGGCGTTTCAAGCGGGAGAGCCAGGAGAAGGAATGGAATGTGGGGGACCAGGTCCTCTTGCTGTCCCTTCCCAGGAATGGTACCAGTGCCAAATGGGTGGGTCCCTTCTATATCGGGGACCGGCTGAGCTTGTCTCTCTATCGGGTATGGGGTTTCCCGACTCCAGAGAAGCTGGGCTGCATCTATCCCAGCAGTCTGATGAAGGCCTTTGCCAAGAGTGGCACGCCCTTGTCCTTCAAGGTCTTGGAGCAGTGAGCAGGAGCAGTGGGGGAGCCCCTGCCCCAGGGGTCCAGGGTTTCTGCTGCTAGGCCTCTCCCTGCCCCACAGTGCTCTCAGCTCTTTGGGGCCCCTTAGTTGTGCCTTTTGTAGAGATGCTTCATAAAGCTTTGCTGAATTGCCTTGAACTAGGGACCAGTGTCCCTATGGAAATATCCCCAGTTAGGGATACTTGGAGAATTTGCCAAAGGCTGTCAGATATGGGTCCCTGGCAGTTCTCTACTGGGCAGTAGAAAGCCCACCTACTAAGGTAGGCCAGGCTCAGTGTCTTCCTCAAGTACCCTTTCCCTGACCACACACATGCAGGTGTGCGATGGTCACCCCTTGCCCTGAATCTTACTGTCTTAACCAGAGACTGTGGCTCTGGACCTCAGAATTAGAACCTCTCCCACACAGAAACCTCAAATGTGGGCCCCTTCCTCCAAACTGTTCATCTGGGGACCCTTTGGCCCTACAGTTGTCACAGCTGACACACACTCATGAGGGCTGGGGGGAGGCAGCTGGCTCCTCAGCCTCACGGTCAGCTTTCTTAAGCCAGGCGCAGCCTGCTCAGCTGTCAAGGAGGGGCTGGCCATCCTCATGGGCCATGAGGGCGGTGGCTTGGAGTTAGGAGGATGGTCAGCTACAAGCCACCTGCTTCTCAGCCCCGGGGACAGAAAATGGGGAACAAGCTGCCTACCTCAATTTGACTCCAGCCAATGGAGACAACTCCTTTCCCCTGTTTTGATTGTGTTGACCTCACAGGAATCAAGGATCTTGATGCCGGTGTGGCATCTCTACCTGAAGAGCTGCTTCTACTAGACCCAGGGGCCCCGGCCTCTGTTTTAGGGGGGAGGGCATCTGCAATTAGAGCCTGGCACAGGGTTCTACCTCTCACCCCCCCATCCCAAAGCCCACAGCCCTCTGCCCCTTCCACCTCCACTGTACCCCACACCCCAGGCCCTACAGAGTGTGTGATTGCTTTGTCTGGATCCCCCACCCCAGCTCCCTTGAACCTCCTGTGTAGAGCAAAAGCTAGGACCCCTTACAGCCATTCTCTGCTGTGAGCGTGAGTGTCTCAGGTTGTGCGCTGGCGCTCACTCCACTGCATTGCTGCTGCTGCTGCTTGGGCCCCGGGTGAAGGCCACCCTGTGTCCCTGGCTGGGCTTCTGTGTAGCTTCAGTTCTCCAGAAGCTGAGCCAGTCTCCTGGCCCAGCTCAGGTTGCTGGAGCACTTGGGCCTTGCTGAGTGCTAGAGCCAAACTTGCCATTGAGTCCAACTTGCTTGTTTCACAGCAGAGGAAAGAGGCCCACAGAGGGAAAGTGTACGAAGTATACAAAGTCGGCCAGCTAGTTGTGGCTGAGCTGGGACCAGGAATAAGCCTCCTGATTCCCAGGTCACCAAGAAAGGGGTTGTGGCAATAGGTTCAAGCTAGGGAATCCTTGGAAATCCTACACCCACATTCCTTCCAACTTCCTGTTTCTCAAATGATGTTGCCCTTAAGCCATTTCCATCTGCTAACCCTGTCTAGGACAGGATGATTGGGTGGAGCTGAGAAACTGAAACATGAGCTGTGGAGTTGGTGGCAGCTCTGCTTTCCACCTCTTCCCCTGGCCCTTTTCCTCATTCTCCACTCCCCACCCCAAAGTGGTATGAACCTCACTCTCCCTCCCTCGTACTATACTCATTCCTTCTGTTCACTACATTTATGGTCTTATACCCTCCTTTTAAGTGAATTTTGTCCATTTGATTTGGCAATAAACGAATCAAACTGGAGCCAGTGTCCAGTTCTTTTTCAAGCTTCAGACTCAATTGTGGGAGTGACGAGGGTGGGGGCTGTTGTGGGGTATGGTTGCTATTAGTTTCCCAGATGGACTTGCAGGTGTTTTTTTGTTCATTTTGTTTTTTGAGACAGAGTCTCACTTTGGTGCCTTTAGTAGAGTGCTGTGGCGTCATAGTTCACAGCAATCTCACAAACTCTTGGGCTAGAGTGATCTCACCTCAGCCTCCCAAGTAGCTGGGATTACAGCTGCCACAATGTCTGGCTATTTTTAGAGACAGGGTCTCACTCTTGCTCAGGCTGATCTTGAATTCCTGAGCTCAGGCGATCTACCCACCTTGGCTTCCCAAAGTGCTAGGATTACAGCCACCTTTCCAGCCAGACTTGCAGGCTTTAAGGCCTGGATAGTATATGTCAAGATCATCTGGTCTGAGCTCTTCTTGTACAGATGAGATCAGGGTGCAGAGAGTAATATGTTTAAGGCCCCACAGCAGGTTCATGGTAGAGCTGGAAGGAGAGCTCTGGCTGATGCCCTTTCAGTTCACGTCTTGGAAAGTGGGCAGGGTGGGAATGAAAATGAATGATGCCTGGCTCCAGACAGCAGTGTGAATGCTGTGCCAGCTTAGTTTTCCTGGAAACACAATAGACCTGGTTTGGATACTGATTCTATCTTTGCTACCTAAGCAGTCTGTTTCCTGAGGCCTCAGTTTCCCCATCTGTAAAATGTACAACAAAAATTCCTAAGGTATGGGACAGTCCGAGGATTACATGAAATAATCTGTGTAAAGAGGCTAGTGTGGTGCTGGGAGTAGGGTAAGCATTATAACTCTTATTATTACTCTTCTTTCTTCCTGCCTCGGGAACTCTTGCTGTTATCCCTCTGCAGGTTTGGAGATCCTAACCCTGGCCAACCTTCCTGACTTTATGCTGCTGCTTTTTGCTGCCTTTCTCACCTGCCTAGACTTCTGCTGAGCTTTGGCAGGGTGTATGGGGTGGCAGGAGGGAATCTGAGACCTTTTCAGCTCATGTGCACACGACTTCAATCATTTGGTATGTAATGAGGCACCTACTATGTGCCGCACTCTGTCTAGGTGTGGGACAGCTAATGGGCAATGTGAATGATGTAGTATTTACCCCCTTTGGATCCCACAGACAGGTGAGGGAGACAGACATTTCCACAAACAGGTGCAGTCCAGGGTGATAAGAAAAACAGTGTAGCCTAGGAGCCCGGGATGCAGGGGCTTTGGTCTCAGCTCATCATGTATTGCTTGAAAGGCCTTCCCTGAGCCCCTTCACCAAAAGTAATATGTATGCTCTCAGTATAGGTTTAGTGAGTGAAAGGTTTAGAAATCTAAAGTGGAAGGCTGATCAGAAGGGTAGCTTGGTAAAATCTTTTTCTATTCTATTCTAGATAACTTTAAGCAATACCAGACTTTATCCACGCTGTCTTCTGAGCCCTCTGATGATCAGATTTTCTTGTTTACTGTTGAACAATTTACAAAGTCTGAACAGAGATTTGAGATTCCTTCTATTTTTGGAGGGAAGTCCACAGTCCTGCACTGCTGCCCCTCTTGTTTACACCCACCACAATTTTTCCTCCTCATTTGGGGCTCTAGCAGGTGGCTTCCTCAAGTCTGGAACAGAGAAATTACGAAGTAGCCAGTACACAGACTTCCACATGACATAATGCAAACTATGAAGACAGGGAGCATTGACTACTCTATCCTGTCCCTAGGTGAAAACTTGTATAAACTATCTGGTGAGGTTGGGACTTAAGCCTTCCCGCACACCGCTCTTCCAACAACAATTTACTAAGTCTGGGCTCAGACTGGAAGACAGCAGCATTGTAACAGGTTAATGGCTGCCATAAAACAAAACAATCACCCTACTTTGCTTTTTAAAGATTGTCCAAGAATCCTTGGGACATGCATAAGTTTTAACTTGTTTTACTAATTTATATGGTAACAGTAATTTACGTATATTGTTTTTTTTTCCTGTTAAACAAAATGCAGTTTTATCAAATATTAAATCCACACCATTTTCCTTGGTTTAAATTGAGTATTTGCTCTCCATTTTTCCATAGTTACTGCAACCTTGCCAATAAGTACACCGCTTAAGCTTTCTTTTTACATAATTTCAGAGATTCTACATTCTGATGGAAATGTTTATGTGAAATACACAAAGTAGGCAAAATTTCAAGTGAAATAAACTGTATTCATGTCTATTGGACCAAACAAGTTTCAAACATCTAGATTACTTCTATAAATTACACAAATACATTGTACATTCTTAAATAATGAGTGCTTACAATATTAATTTGTAAGACTTTCCACATAAACGATTTACACAGGAATGTTAATGAATCAGTATTTCAGTTACAGATTGAAACACTCTTGGTTTTATTTTGTGCCCGTTGTTTTTTTCTTGCTGGTTTCCACCGACTACTCTATCAGTCCTTAAGCTTTGGCTATGAAATCTGTTTGAGCTGAATGAGGCAACTCTGGTTATGGCTATGATGGAGTATTATCCTTAAATCTGATGCCATTTCCAGAGAACAGTGAGAGAATCACAGCTATCTTGAATCTTTAGGCTCTGTTTTGATGACTTTCTTTTCTAAGGTAAAAGCTGAGTGAGGGTAGTCTTTTAAAATCCCAAGGCTCTCTGATGAGTGGGACTTTGTCCCACTTGAGTAAAGTCTGCCAGCTCCCCATCCACCACAAAATGATGGGGTTCTCTGTTCTGTAAATTAGGCCTTCGGAGATTCAATGGTCTTTCTCCTTGTCCATCTGAGTTATCAGAGGTCAGGCCATTAGGACTGTGCTCTTCTGAGTTCTGCCGGTAGACCCCACAGACAGTCTTCTCTCGGCACGCTGCAGCCTCTCATAGCCAGCTTGGGTGCAGAGGAACTCCATCTGCTTTGCCACATCACCTTTTCAGGCTGCTGTGAACTAAGAGCTGCCAGTTCTTCACTCTTAGCTCTCGCCTGCTGGAAGAGTATTTGCACGGAATCCTGGAAATCTGGAAACCCATCCTCCACTTTAATTCTCTTTGGGGATAATTCATCTCTTTCTCCACATTTTGACTTGGTTCTGTAGGCTTATTTATCGGTGACTTCTCCAGAAATTTGCCTAGCCAGAGCAAACAGTTCATCTCTTCTTGTCAGCAGGGCATTGTCCTTCACACAGAGCTGAGCAGCTGCTTCATTAACAGTGAGCTTGTGAAGCATGAGATGTTTCCCATCCTTCCTCTTTGAGTCAAATCTGCCATATATTGCGCTGTATTGCTGGATTTCCTCTTCTCTGTGTGGATCATCATGGCTCATCTCGAAGATGTGACCAATCATTTTAGTCAACTTCTTGTTGGTCTTTAGCAGCTCCTTCACTTGACTCACGTCACTTTTGGGCACTGTGGGGGCCATTCGCTCCACACACTCGGCCACAGAGAGTGCAGCACCAGCATCCAGAGCCTTGCTGCTTTCCTTTGGGGAGGCTGGGGAGCCCAGGTCTGCTGGGGACAGACTGTGCTCACTCTCAGTGGCATGGGGGCCTTGCCAGAGTCTGGACTCGCCAGTGCTCTGCAGTGCCAAGCTCCCCACCACATCTGACTTCCCCTGTCCCAAGCTCTACACACAGGTGGTGGCAGCACATTTGGGGATTTTTTTTTTTTTTTGAGACAGAGCCTCAAGCTGTCACCCTGGATAGAGTGCTCTAGCATCACAGCTCACAGCAACCTCCAATTCCTGGGCTCAAGCGAGTCTCTTGCCTCCACCTCCCAAGTAGCTGGGACCACAGGCGCCCGCCACAACACCCGGCATTTTTTGGTTGCAGCTGTCATTGTTGTT